>JANKOE010000002.1:11629502-11654895 GCA_026284465.1 Erythroxylum citrifolium | reverse complement strand
AGATTCTCAAAATGCATGTATGAAATGTTTTGTTTTGTTGTCCTGTATCATGTGGCATCCAGATATCCTCCCAGGGGGTATTTGGGCGTTGTATCTTTTGGTATCAAAGCATGGTTTAGGCGGTTCTGGTTTAACCAATGCTTATATTTTTAATTAAATATAAACATTTTAAATTGTATAAATATAATTTACGGTCAACTCAACTCTTATAGTTAATTTTGTTAATGCAAACAATAAGTTGAGCTTCTTTACGTTCAAATGATTGTTAAAATTTTAATAAATAAAATATTTAATAATTTAAAACTTTAAAATTTTACAATTATCCTCGTATTAATTAATATGTGGTAGTTTATTTTTTATGCGCATGCTAACGTGGATAAGCACAACTATACATCAACCAAGCTAATACACAAATTAATAAAGTATAACCTTTTAAGTTATAATTACAATCAATTTAAATTTATAACATTTGATTGATATTTTTATATTTTTAATTAGCCTGTAAATAATAAAATTGAAACAAATTTTAAATTTAAATATAATAAAAAAACTCAATCAATTCACTCTCCTTTTACCTCTTTAATTCATTAAATTTATGGTTTGAACTCAGCCAACATCCTATACTCACCTATAACATCACTAAGGCTATGTTTTGTTGGACGTAAGGTTTTTAATATAATATAATGGTTTATAATAGAATGAAATATAAATGAACGTAATATTAGAAAATTATTGTTTGGGAGGGATGTAAGAGTTCATAATGTAATATAATGAAATATTGTTTAGAAGAATAGTTTATAATGCAATATAGTGAAAAGTTATTTATCAGTTTACATTTTATCGGAAACCTTCCAAATCGGAGGTTTATCATTTTTACTGTTTAAAATGAAATGAGATATAATATGAAATTCTCCTCTTCCATCCCATCTCATTCCATTCCATTATAAACCATATTCTCAAATGATAAAATAATATTTCATTCCATTTAAACCTTAGCCAAACTTAGCATAAGGAGAGTATTTAATATCCAATAAAAATATTTTTTTTAATTTTTTACTTTTGGTTTTAATTTTTATTTTGATTTCTTCTAATTTTTATAATTTGTAAAAATCATAAAACTAGTTTGATTATTTTTTACTTTTGTTCCTTTTGTCATTAAATACATATTATTTATTTATTTACTATTAACTAATAATTTAAGATTTATTACTAGTTTAAATATTAAATTAAAAATTTTAAAATTTTAAAATTAATATTTGATAACTATTTAATAAATATATTTTAAAATTTAAAATATCTTTATATAATACATAAATTCATTAATAATTTAAATATGTATTAATAAGTGATATTAATTTATAAATAAAAATTTACTTATTTAGTTATTATTTAAATAAAATATAATAAGATTTATTAATAAATATAATATATCAAATTTGAAAGTAGATTATTTAATTAATTTATATCTAAAATTTATTTAGTATTTATTTATTACCAATAATAAAAATATAACTAAATTGATATTAAAAATTGAATATATTTTTATTTTTTATTGAAATAAAATATAAACTAAAACTAAATAGAAGTAAACAGAAAAAAGATAATTGAAGTATTTAATTATTTAAATAAGGTACTCATACCAATTTACTTAATAATTTAATTAATTCATTGTTTGAATGATAAAAGGTCAAATCTATATATACTACACTCTCTATTTTCTAAGTAAGATTTTTTTATGAAAGATAAATTTTATTTTTAGGTTTGTACGGATTCAAGAGTCTAATCCCAAATGCGAAAACTAGCATATAAATTTAAAATATCTTTTATCGACACCCATTCTGAAATTGGTTTAAAAAATCATAGAGCATCCACATTTCAAGTCTTTGAAATGCGCAAGTGAACTAGACAAGGTGAAAACAAGTTAGAAAAATATCAAGTAAGCCCAAGATCTGAGCTATTAAGTCGGGTCAATCAGAAAACGGATCGGGTCTAATAACACCCGCCTCTTTTTACCCTTTGCCCCTGCTCAAATTTTTTTCTCGGGAAAGAAAACGCAGGAAAATTGAAACAGAAAGAAGTTTCACCTTTTAATTATCCAATTAAACCCATCAAAGCCGTTTCGGCCTCCCGCCCAGCTCTACGCCTCGCACGCTTGATGCCTCAATACACCAAACTATCATCACGCCCTCTACTCCATTAGGGTTTTCGTTCTCTGACTCTCTGATTCTCGAATTCTCGATTAGTGTGACCTGGAATTGTGAGCCTTTTCAATGGACGAAAGCAGTGCCGGTGACGGAAGCGGCACCGGAGTAGAGCCATCGTCGTCGTCTAGATTAATGCCGTCGTACGTGAAAGTAGGTGAGCGGCAAATATTCACCGTGGAGCTTCGACCCGGAGAGACGACGTTTGTGTCTTGGAAGAAGCTCATCAAAGACGCTAATAAGGTCATTAGTGGATCCGTACACGCCCCGGACCCACCTCCCGTCAACGCCCACCCCAACCTCGAGTCTCGCATCGCCCCTGTAAGCCTCTCTAATCTGACACTATGCATATTTGTATTAGCCAGAGCATGTGCCTTTGTTTGACTCAATTGTGGAATGAGTTATGATTTCGTCGAGAAATTTCTTAGTTGAATTGTTCCTGAAAGATGTTACTGCTGTTGTTTGACGCTGAATTGGACGGCACTTATGAATTAGCAAGTTGTTTTTTTACTGCTTATTAAATGTAGGAAATTGAGGGGATTTTGCCGGAAGCTGGGGAAAATTTGTATTGATCTAGTTTAGTTTTGTTCAGTATAGAATGATTAATTGTGCTTGACATTCTTAGGGACAATTGGCTGAAAAAGAAGCTAAGGATGCACCTCCTCCAAATCGTTTCAGTGCTGTGATTGAGAAGATTGAACGACTTTATGGGGTATGTTGCTTGACATTGTATCCTTTTTTGTCTTGATGTGCATTATGCATTCATGTATAAGTTGGACATGAATATGAGAAATATGATAACTTAACGTGTTCTATTTCTAGGCTAAGGATAGTAGCGACGAGGAAGATCTAAAGGATATTCCAGATGATGACCAGTATGATACGGAAGACTCTTTCATCGATGATGCCGAGCTGGTTGGTAATCTTATTTGTTTGTTTCATCTTTTGGAGTTGCTTGTTTGATGGAAATCCTTCCATGTAAACTTGAAATAGTGGATTTGGATGTTGAAGTGGTTTTATTTTGTTCATCAAATTAATGTTTTCTGCAGGATGAATATTTTGAAGTTGATAATTCAGCAATAAAACATGACGGGTTCTTTGTTAATCGGGGAAAGCTTGAACGCATGTGAGTTTTCTTTCACCCTTTTCTGCTGATCACAGATTCATAACATGCTTTATCACATTGTCACTGGATGGTCATTGGTTAGCCCTTGGACTTGTACCAATAGAAGGACATTGTCTTGCTATGGTTTTAGTTTTTCAATCATGCTCTCTATATACTCTTTTGAGATAGAGTGATGTTCAAATGCTTGAGAAAAAACTTCGCTGCAGTCATTTTTCATCGTAAACACTATAACTGAATGATTGGTGTATTTGCTGTCACAGACATACAATAGCATTGGAGATCTGTGTCTTCCATATGAACAAAGAACAAAGAATCTTTGTGCATAGAATGTACAACTGCATCTTCTTGATTTTGTTATCCATTGGTTCACAAATTTACAAGCTGTGGATTTCAACATAGTATTGGTGGAATTGTGTGTCAACCATCTAAATTTTTCCGTTAGTGAATAAAACCCGGACTATCTCATATGAGACCTCATTGACTACCTAATTTGGTACAAAACTAGATTTAGTAATAATTAAGCTGAGCAGATTAAGTTTCCATGTTGCTAGCTTTTATATTTAACAATATTCTTGAAGTTAGATGTTTGATGTGTAAGGGCAAGTGATGTTGTATTTCTAGTTTCATCGGTGGGACAAGACAGTAATCAACAACATGTCATCTTTTTATTTAGTGTATTTAAATGTTGTTCATGTAACTTATACTTTTTTGTTCTCACTGCTGGAACTGTATATGTTTGTTATTGTTAGAGTTTAATATCCAATTTGTATCATGGTGTTTATGCTGCTTCCTTAGTGAATGAAGTTATACTTCTGATTTAATTTCAGAAAGAACTCATTATTTTAGGCAGTTGCATTTTTTTGTTAGTTTTTGTTTCCTGTCTAATCTCCGTTTTTTTTTTTGCAAGAAGTGAACCTAATGTTGTTCCTACTCAGCAACCAAAGAAGAGGCGAAGGAAAGATATGGTAAAGGCTGCTGGCGAGAATGATGATGGTCAAATGTTATCGAATAAGCAGGCCAAGCTGGGCAAGATTGCAGCTGGTAAGCCAGCATCAACCCTTGGAAAGAGCGCAACTATTCTATCTCAAAATGTGGTTGTCACCAGCGAACATCATGAGGATATGAAATATCAGGGTCCATCAAGTGCACCTGGAATTTCTTCTAAAAAGAAATCTGTTGATACTAAAATGAGTCCATCTTCAATTATGAAAGCTTCAAATGGTGATGGTTCTATATCCCTGGCAGAAGTAAAGGAAATTGAAAAGTCAAAAGCAGGAGGCCTCCAAGTAAAGAACCTCACTGACAAATCAAAAGATGCAAGTGAATTTCCTGATTCTTCGTATCATTCATATCTTGAGAAAATTGATCATGAGCAATTAATGTCATCATCTGCAAGAACTGTAAATTTTGATGAACTTGAACAGTCGATACGTTCAAAAGAGAAAAATGGCATCCGAGAATTGCCTGACCTTAATCTTCCTGACAGCAGGATTTCCATGCAGACCACAGTAAGCATTATTTTGCTTACGTATAGGCCATTTAAGAACATATGTTTCAGCACACAAGTCACTTTTCAGATTTATTTGTGTGATTAATATTTTAAAAGATCTTTTGCTACTGTGGAGGAGGAATACAATACTAGGTTTCAATCTTAGCTCATTTCATTGCAGACACTGTTTCTAATGTGGTAAAAGAAGACCCTAGTCTGCCTGCATGAGCAGCAAAACTTTTCTTTGTGAACCACACATACAGAATGTCAAGGCACCAGGAGTTCTGAATTTTTGATGCAGAAATCACTTTGAGTAGCACTACAGCAGATATGAAACTTTTAGAAGCCTGATTTTGGATATAAATAGCATCAAGTTCATGTGGAATTATCCTCGTGTTATGTCAAACATTTACTGAAATGGGTGTTTATCCCCTGCTTTAGTTATGCATCTGAAATACACTATTTTACATACTATGCTGCCAATAACACAGTTGATTTTATTACATTTGGTTATAAGTTTCCTATTATGCAAATAGTAGCTTTTGTTCTGGTCTTCTTTCCTCGATCATTTTGATGTTGATTCTGGAAGCAATATTTTGCAGAAGAATTCTCACATCCACAAACGAGATGGTTCTTTTGTTAAGCCCAAGAGTTCAATGCTTGAAAAGTCTATTACGGAGTTAGAGAAGATGGTTGCTGAGTGTAAGCTAGAAATTCTTTCACCTCCATTCCTCCTAATTTGAACGTGGTAAAGTTCCATGCATGTTGAAATTTTTGTTCTTTTAAAAACATGGCAGCAAGGATACCTGGAATGGAAAACCAAGAAGCTGATACTTCCTCTCAGGCAATTAAGAGGAGATTGCCCAGAGAAGTAAAGCTGAAGCTTGCTAAAGTTGCGAGACTAGCGGTTTGTTACATTTATATATTTGGTGTAGCTGTACCTGAAATGTGTATGCAAAATGTAAGAGTTTTGTTTTCTAACGGTTCAGCAGGCAAGCCAAGGGAAAATATCAAAGGAGTTAATCAATCGCCTGATGAGCAGCCTTGGTCACTTAATACAGCTTAGAACGCTGAAGGTATCATTTTTCATTGACAGTGGAGATATGGGCTCTGGATGCTGTTGCTTTTGCTTTCCTTGGTTAATTTCATGTCAATTATTATGTGATGATGCTTCATTTTCTTCTTACGCAAAATTTTAAACATTGGCCATTCTTTTGAGTCTTGTGGATAACACATTAGGCTTACAATTTTGACCCATTTCCAATGGGATTTTCTTGTAATAAGTCCCATGAATTTGATCATTCTATAATAAGTTTGAACATATCAGGTATATAATCAATAACGATTTGTGTGGTTAACAGTTTGATAGCTGGGTGGTTTGTTTATATAACTATAATCCATAAGGCTTACAGATCCGTGTTTTGACTATTCAACTAGGCCACTTCCTTCGTGAATATTTTGAAGTGGTAGTGTTGGTCCACTGTGCCCTTTTGTTACTCTTGAGAATTTTATGGTCTTAACAAGACCTAGAAAATGCTTTGTTTCTTCCTTTTCTTCGAACTTTGAGCCTTTTCTTTCTAGAATAAGTAATACTGTTTCAGTCTATGTATAAGTTTGCAAAATTAAGCTATGCTTATGCCATTAATTGTTAAATTACTATGAATTACGGTTATTAGTTTTTTTTTCCATCTCCATAATTTGTATACTTAATTGCAAGTGGATGTAAGTGCAAGACGCTCACTTGGCTGCTTTTTTAAAGTTCTTAACATTAACATGACATAATCTACTGTTGTGGCAGAGAAACCTGAAAGTCATGATTAGCATGGGATTGTCAGCAAAGCAGGAAAAAGATGATAAGTTTCAACAGATTAAGAAGGAAGTTGCTGAGATAGTTAAGACTCGTGTCCCCACTTTGGAGTCCAAGGTTTGTTTCTGGAATTCTATTTCTGTTTTTGTTTGACACCTTTAGTACCACTCTTTTTCTCCTTGTGGAGTGGATTTGAAGTCATTGATTGCTAGGGCCTTCCTTTTGCCTAGGGATTTTTTATTACAAAGTCTTTGTCCCAGTCAATTGGTTTGGTTAAATCACTTTCCCACCTCTTTCATTGCTAGTTCTCCCCTCTTTTCTATTAGGTGCGTACTAGGTTGAAAGCTGTTTTTCTCTCAATCTCAGTCTGTGAGTCCTATGTATTTTTGTTACGTGATGATTTATAGCACTCCAGATTGGTTATTTTCTACAATAGCACATAAATGAATTCATTTCTTTTCAAAACATAGAATATGAGTCCATGATCACATATTTGATATATCTCAGTAGAAAATTTGAAGTATAGTTGTTCCGGGTTGGTGCGATATATCAGATCGACTGTGGAAGTCTACATTTTCACAGCGCAAATGTTAAATTCAGTATTGCATATCTCAGGCATTTGAGCAGCAAGCTAGAGCATCTGTTGGCTCCCAGGGAAATGGTGCTGAAGAAAAAAGAGCTCTCAAAAAGAAGTTTAGCATGGATGCAGTGTTGGAGGACAAAATCTGTGATCTATATGACCTCTTTGTTGATGTACAGCTTGAAATGCCCTTTCTGAAGTTTTTTATTCTCTTGTTCATTTTTGCCCCTATATGATGGTGTAATTTGTTCCTGCCTTTTGTGATTCTAGGGACTGGATGAAGATGCAGGTCCACAAGTCAGGAAGTTGTATGTTGAGGTTGTTCTTTATAACCATATACTTGTTGCTTCTTGTTTAATTGAATTAAATGGCTATCTTGCTGCTATGAAATTTCTGTAAATAACGGAGGTATTGTTTACTAGCTTTAACATATGGTCTAGCCATTTGTTTTTCTTTTCTTTTACTTCCCTTTCAACTACCCTGGTTCCATTTGAATAAATATTTTGGATTCTAGGTTTTGTCTTGATACGTTGTGTTAAATTGGTTGTTTTATTTCCAACTTTCCTAATATGCTTTTGTAACTTGAGTTACATCCATGATTCAGCTTGCAGAATTGTGGCCAAGTGGTTTCATGGACAATCATGGGATCAAACGTGCAATTTGTAGGGCAAAAGAGAGACGCAGGGCCATTTATAGCAGACATAAGGTAAATATGTGTGTACAAATATCTTATTTTGGGCTTTTTGTTCTCATCATTACCTTAGTG
Organism: Erythroxylum citrifolium; assembly: GCA_026284465.1. Classification (NCBI taxonomy): domain Eukaryota; kingdom Viridiplantae; phylum Streptophyta; class Magnoliopsida; order Malpighiales; family Erythroxylaceae; genus Erythroxylum; species Erythroxylum citrifolium. The sequence continues at coordinate 11,646,926 of JANKOE010000002.1, read as the reverse complement.
GTCATGCATCTCCTACTTTCTTTAGGGATCTTGCATTACAGGGACTTACCGTGCTTCTCTATTCTGTTTTGATATATGATTATAGGATCAAGATAAAATCAATAGGAAAAAGATGATGGTGCCTAAAGCAGAGGATGCTGTTCGAGGTGATACAGGTTCAATTGTACAGCCACAATACTCTAAAGAGAGGTTGACTACTGATACGGGAGGTCCCATTTTGGCCTTAGCTAGCAAACCTTGTACAAATTCAAATACGTCAGCTGTTGGGTTGCCAAGTTCATCAGCGAATGCTCCTAACACGGAAAAACCTAGACTGGAGAAACCAAAAGGAAGTTTAAATAATAATTCCATGGATGAGGGGAAGATGGTAGGCAATGGTGCTTTGACGAAGAAAAAGTTTAAGAGGAAGCCAGAACAGGAATTAGATGAAAGTCTCTTGGAGAGGGTGCAACCTCAATCCAGTGAAGAAAGACAAAAAGCCCTAACGAAGCAGCCTTCAGGGGTTACCCAAAAGTTAAACCTTCAGTTGGCTGCAAATACGCCTGCACCTGAACCTACACCTGCACCTTCAAGCTTCCAACAATCTTAGTATAATTCAAGTAGATGAAAGTTTAAATCACGATACTAATTTTATGTAACACAGGGGTCTCTGTTTTGCTTTTATTTCATCTTAATTTTAGGAAGGGGTTCATTCTTTTTTCTTCTGACTAGCTGATTGAATGCTGCTATTTTTGTAATTAAATGTGGTCGCATGCATGGTTTATCTGTGGAATTTAAATAAGAGAGCAGCGTAATGCTAATGCAACGTTAACCTATTGCATTACAGCTTTTTGTTGTTCGTTGTTACTTGTTAGTAACTGGATCAGGTCCGGGAGTGAGTGGCTTTCCTCTTAATTTTCCTTGTGGGCGTAATTAAGGTTGGCGTGGGCAGGCCTGGTTGGGTCCGGTCCATTCTAATCTTGGGGTTGTTAGTTAACCTTATGTGCGTGCGTTGTTTTATAATACAAATTTATAACACTTTCCCGCGTTCTACATCTGTTGTTATTATTATATTTAATAAACCCTAAATTGAAAAAGGCTGTCTCTGGAGGTTGAGAAACGCCAAGTGATTGAAGAAGATTGATTCAGAGTACAAATGGCGAAGACATTCAAGGGAGCAAACGTGTTCATGTCTCGGAACCTGGTCCCTCCGGAGGTATTCGACGCCCTTCTGGACGCTCTCAAGCTCAACGGCGCTAATGTCTTCCTCTGCTGCGATCCTTCTCGTAATGGCCCCAACGATTTCCATATTATTTCGTCTCCAGATCACGTCTGTTCTTTTCCTACTCTCTCTCATGCCTCCCTCTTCTCCTTTTCTTTTCTTTTCTTGCTTGTCTGGCTTATTATTTTTAAGGTTTTCTTTCAGGAGAAGTTCGAGGACTTGAGGTCCAAGGCCTGCAACTTACTCGGTACGATTTCTTTTTTTTCTTTTTAAAAAAAATCCTTTTATGTCTATGCATAATTTCATATTCTTCCATTTAAAGAAGTAAATGACGATAAAGCAGACTGTTTCGGTCACTGTTCCAGCAACTTGATTTATCATTTTAATTTTGTATTTTAGAGCTGTCTATCATTTTGTAGGTCCTCAGTGTGTGCTTTCCTGTGCTAAAGAACGTAGACCATTTCCTAAACAAGGCTTCACTTGTTGTCTTGCTATGGATGGTGTTAAAGTACTTGCATCTGGCTTTGACATGGATGAGAAGGTGTGCTATAAAGAATCTGCTGGAGGAATTTTCTTCACATCTCTGACCTGCATCAAATCTTTTTTTGTTCCACTCTAAGCTGTTGATGGATACTTTAAGCCCCTACTGTTGTTTAATCCATTTTTTCATTTCTTTCCTGTCCGTTATAATTTTGGAACCTGTGAGATTATGCAAAGTGGCATTCACATTTTGCAACAGAAAGGAGAATCTACTTGCAATATTCCTAATTTGGTTATAATGATGTTGCAGGTTAAGATAGAAAAGTTGGTGACAGCGATGGGGGGAATTTTGATTACTAATGCATCATTGGATGTTGGTTTTGTTGTTGTGAAGAACGTTTTAGCTGCAAAGTACAAGGTATGCCATTCTAGTCTCTATGTCCACACTTGTTTCCCGTTTGATGTGCCTTAGTCATAATCATCTTTTCTCCCTTTGTCATCCTTTTTGCACATGTTTGATATTCTTCTAAGTTTGCTTGGAGTAATGTTAAGGCTTAGAAGCTTTGAAGATAAATCAGTATGCCTTATTTAACTTACTTATAAAAATGTGCTGCTGCCATTTCAGACTGTTGGATCTAGCCTTGGTTTTAGTAACAGAATTGAAGTCAAATAATGTTCATGTATGATTTAGTAGTTACAAGAAATTCATTTATGTATCACTGGAATTATCCATTGCAAGTGTTGTAAGTTGTTGGCAAGTCATAGGGCATCTTTAGTTATGGGCCTCCCATATTGTGAACACTTATGTCTGTAACAGGCATTAGCTGACAACTCACTTAGGAGTACGAGTTCTAATTTCTGTACCAAATATATCTAGGAAGTCTTCATCTATTGTTTAGCATGGGCCAATTGATTGATGAATATAGAGTTAATTTTTTGAGTACCTTGCAGTGGGCTTCAAACATTCTGAAGAAACCAATTGTTACTGTTAATTGGTTATATCAATGCTGGAGTGAGCATCGTGTTGTCTCCCAAGAGCCGTATAAAGTTCTTCCATTTTCTGGATTAGTTATATCTGTCACTGGAATTCCAGCAGGTTATGATGTAAGCTATCTGTTAATTCTTTTACTTCTAATACACTCCATCCATGTCTAATGCTGCTTTCTTTGTTTTTCTCAGATGAGCGGAAAGAGGTTGAAAAACTTATCATACAAAATGGTGGAAAATATTCTCGTGATCTTTATAAGAGTTGCACACATTTGATTTGTGATATATCCTTTCCATTGTTGTCTGAGGAAAAAATTGCTGATTGAGGTTTAAACTTGGAGTTTCTTTCTCAATCTCAATATATTACTTGTCTTTCTTCCTCCTTTATTAAGAACATCTACTCTGCTAAACTTTTGATTTTAGTTTTTTCCCGCAAGATGATACGTTGAACCAATCTCTTTTTCCATTGCAATGCTTTGCTAGTCATCTTCCAGATGTGTTTTCCTTCCTTCCTTCTAGTACCTTAGACTGTCTTGTAATATTTTTTTTTATCACATGCACTTGAGTAATTGGTGTTTGGATGATTTTCATATTTTATGAACTTGGAATTATGAACTTCTCCAGATCCCCGCAAAGCGGGGAGCCTTGTGTATTGGATACGTTAAATTTTATTTTGCTTTTGTATCAGTAAACAGTTGTGTATGGTTATTACGATTGCTTTGATATGTATGTTCCTCTTCTCAGGGAATTGTTGAACAATTACATGCCCTTATAAGCTGTGAACAGTACTAGTCTGTGTAACACCAGCGACTTGTTTAATTTTACAGCTGTTGCATGCATAATTTATTTGGCAAGAAGTAGAAGTACTTTTGATATTTCCACTTTTTGCATGCCTAGGGAAGCAGATGGGATCTTCCAAATGACTTCCATCTACAAATTCTCATCAAATAGACTTTTTGTAGTGTTCTAAAAAGCTGTACTTATCCAAAGTGCTCTTCTTTCCTAGACCCTCTTTACTTGAAACGATTTCTTCTCAAACACTGACAGAGATTGAGCTTTTAATCAACAATTTATGCATTTGTTTCCTTGACTGCTCATAAGCTCCTAAAGGTGATAAATACGAGGTTGCTTTGAGATGGGGTCACATTAATATTGTAAGTAGAAAATGGTTTGATCAGTCCGTTGCCAGAAAAGGTAGAGTTTTATGTTTATTTTTATATCTGATCTACATTTTCTCGATCGTTTTGACCATAGTTATATTTCTGTTTGACTTTGATTTTATTTCTTATGAATAGCATGCCTTAATGAAGAGTCCTATCGGGTTCAGGGTAATTCGGTATCATTAAATAGAACTACGAGAGGTTCCTCAGTGGCACAGCATAGCCAAGGCAAATCTATCGGAAACACAACACATGTGCCATCCTCAGTGGCTGTAGAATCAAATTTGCCAGCATTTGCTCATGTTGGGTCTTCAGATCCAGAGTTAGAAGCTACACTCTCACAAAACATGTCCTCCATGTTTTCAGATCCTTCTCTGTTTGTCAAAGAGGAAGATACAGAAACTCCTGCTGTGCAAGCCACAGATGAAACCAATCTTAATGGTTGTGTTGCTGATGATTCTCTATCAGAAGATGGTGATTTGTACTTGTCTGATTGTAGAATATCACTTGTGGGTTTTGAAGCTTCTGCATTGCGTAAACTAGTTAATATGGTACGCGAAGGTGGGGGTTCACGTTATATTTCTTCTAGTGATAGATTAACTCACATTGTAGTTGGAGCTCCATCAGAGGCGTAAGTGTTTAACAAAATTAGATCTGTCTCTACTTCCCTCTGCATGTATTTTTGTGTATGCCTTAACTTCTTTCTACCTGAGCAGAGAGAAAAGAGAACTTAGATTGCTTGCGGCTTCTGGTGTTATTCATGTGGTTAGAACCACTTGGCTTGAAGATTGTCATTGTAGTAAGAAAGAAATGCCTGTTCTTCAGCAGCATCTTGCATATAATTTACTTCTTCCTAAAGGTGTGTTAACTGCTTTAAAATGGCTATTTGCTACCTTTTGTATTTTTGTTTCATTGGATTACACGCACCTTTTCTTTGTCAATAACCTGTTATCCGTAATATATAGATCCTGTTACCAACAACAAAGGAGTAATGGTAGGCATGGCTTCTATGAATCTGGGTAAAATTCCTCGCAATAATCCAGACACTGACTCTGGTCAATTGGTGGGAAGTACAAACACTTGCTATGGAATTCCATCATCTTTGGGGAAAAACAGACTGGATAAAATGGAAATTGGCATGGATGAGAGCATTGCTCTGACAGAAACTGGGAAGCAGTCCCAGCAACATCTATTTTCTGTTGTGGATGATCCAAAGAAGAGCAGAACAACTATACAGCATGATACTAGTGATCACGAAATTCCAAATAGAGAGTCAGACACTCTTTTCAAGGGGAAAAGATTTTGCTTTTCAAAATCCTTTCCTGAAGATAGGGTAAGTAGCTGAAATTCACGTTACTATACTGCAAAACTCAATTTTAGTGATAGATATGATGATATGAATTGTTGTTGCGTACTTTAAAATTTAATTTTAGCAGCAGATTATGATTTTTCTTCAGTTTGAATATTGGTTTCACTGTTTCCTGATTCAAATTGAATAATGATACAGGTTATAAGTTTCCTAATATTAAATAGATTATTTAACAGTATAATTGACCTGTGGTTTTTGTTCATTTCTTTGGCAGAAATCTGAAATATTTGAATGGATCACTGAAGGGGGAGGGGAGGTGGTCAACGATGATCTGTTACAGAATGTGCATTTCATGGTTGAGTGCCATGGTGTAATAGTTAGGTCTGCAGATACCCACGCAACTACTTGTGTATCCAGCCATTGGATCCGCTCTTGCTTGGAGGTACATGAGGCTAGGTCGTATTAGTTTTTAATAGTTATGTTTTCCCCTTATTTTTGATACAATTGACATATCAAAATTTAAGTCATGGAGATTTATATACTGCTGTCTAAGTGAGGATAAACCATCAATTTGCTTGTGAGGCTGATTATTATGCTGAAATTCAGTAATCAAAGACAGAAGTGGGATATGGCCATTTTGACAATTTGTAAATGACTGTGCCCTATGACCGTCCTTATTTTCTTAATTACATGTCCTTGGAATTTGCTTTTTACCTTAGTCACTTATGTGCTTGATGACACTCATTAGAATCAATGAATGATGTGAGATGCAACTTAAGTTTCAGAAAGCACTAGCAATTGTCATTAGGTATTTGATAATCCATTGTTTTGATCTACTCTTATTTGTTAGCTTTAGTGGAAAAGTTACTAAACATTGAATAATCCCTTTCACTAACGGTTTTTGATCATACTGTTGCCATTGCAGGCAGAATGCTTACTTGATGTTGGTAGTCATATTATATATTCCCCACTCCCCTGTCGGGTTCCGTTGCCTGGTTTTGAAAATTTTCGGTTTTGCATCTCACAATATGAGGAGAAAGATAGGTCACTGTTAAGAAACTTGTGCTTTGTTCTTGGAGCCAAATTTGTTGAGAAATTGACTAGAAAGGTCACTCATCTGTTATGCAAGTTCATGAAGGGACCAAAGTATGAAGCTGCTTGCAAATGGGGCATATGCTCAATTACTTGTGAGTGGATTTATGAGTGTGTTAGGCAGGTACATCTCTCTCTCTCTCTATCTTTTCACTCCCTCTGCTCTCTCTCACTCATTATTGCATTTACAGAATAAAGTTGTTGCAATAAATTCATTTGGCCCAAAAGAAGCAACTTCTCAAGACCAAGAGTTGGGGTTGTGCCCTGTGAGCCAGTTTCCTACTCAATCTGGTGGAATGATATATGGAGAGAGTACATCTCAACTTGTGAGTCAGTCGCAAGACATAAGAAAAACATCTGGTCAAATAGGCAGTGGTGGAGGTGTCTGCGTGAGGCAAGAACTCCAGCAATCTACAGATGCGACTAAAAGGGCAAGGCTCTCTGGAGAGAGGACATCTCAACTTGTGAGTCAGTCGCAAGACATAAGCAAAATATCTGGTCAAATAGGCAGTAGTAGAGGCGTCTGCGTAAGGCAAGAACTCCAGCAATCTATAGATACGTCTAAAAGGGCAAGGCTTTCTGGAGAGAGTACATCTCGAGTTGTGAGTCAGTCACAAGATATAAGAAAAGCATCCGGTCAAATTGGCAGTAGTAGAGGTGTCCACATCAGGCAAGAACTCCAGCAATCTATAGATACCACTCAAAGGGCGAGGCTTTCTGAAGATGATCTAAAGGCAAAGCTTTCTTCTGGAGATCATTTAACTGAGTCTATATGCAATGCTGGCGATTGCAATCCAAGAGATAATGGTGAACCTTCCTTTAGTGTTCCTGACGTGGCAGCTGCTATTGAGGATTTGCTGGAGCAGACTAGCAAGGTAGAAATTTTGTTGTTATTTAACTCATCTTTCAATCTTCCTTTTTCTTTTTGTAATTTCCTATGTTTCTTGTCAGATTCATGATCAGAAGTCACCAGGGAGAACTGGATGTGATAAAATTGTATCCTTGTATTTAGTATTTTATTATGTTTTCTGATAGAGTTGTGCTTCTGGTCAAACCTTGATGATCAAGTAGCCTTTCTCTTCTGACTGTACCACTCTGCGTGAAGAACCTGCTGGTTCCCATTCTGTATTTGGGATACCTAAAAACTGGTTAAACGGGTAAGCTTGTCTTTCAATTGTTATGTGTGAGTTTTATTTATTCAAATGCCAACTGTGTTTGAATTTCTTTTTATCCGAAATCAGCCATTCACAAATTGGTAAGTGTATGTTCTAGTTCTAGTTCTAGTTGCTCTTTTTGATCGAGCAAATTTTCTTTAGTGTTTCTAATGAATAAACTAAAGATATCATCCAAGGGTTTAGAATTATTCCTTTTTTTCCCATCTGATCTTACAATTTCTACTTTTCATCTGGGGTAACTAATTGTATCTATTCAGGATGGGGAAGAGCGATGATGTAATAACTCCTTCGAGAGATGTGAACAGAGGAATATATGATGGTTTCAGCGAAACACAAACTGAATCCCAGGTTTCAACTCTTGCTCATTTTGTGTTGTTGCTTCATCAGTCTTTTCAGTAGTCCATTGGCTCTAGTAGGTAAAATCCATAGCCATAACAGTGTTGTTGCTGCTATCCTAATCCAGGTTGTTGTTTATGAAGAAGATCTGTCTGGCAGGCAAATGCTTATAGATAGAGTTCGAACCCGAAGCAGCATGTCATGAATTTTGAAGACAAAAGAAGAGTGGTGGTTTTAGAGAAGATTGCCTGCCACTGATCAATGTAAGAGTTTTTGGCTTCCCATTAGCACAAGTTGCAATTGATGTGTCAAATCTGTTTATGTAAATAAAAACTTCTTCACAAATGAAATCATAAATGCTATTCTATGGACACTGAATGCATGCTGGAGCAGCTTAGGCCTTTTCTCTTAATATCATCATAAATTTATTTTTATTTATGAAACACTGTACATTAATAAATGAAATTTTAATATTTAATAAGTTATTTAAAAAATAATTAAAAAGTTTATATCCTTGATTTGATTTTGTGATTCTTAGTGATGATCCCAATATGACCAGCCATTTCCTTGCGTGGAAGTATAATGAAATATGGACTCCGGCTTTCGTCGGTCCTGGTTGAAGTCTATTCGCTCGAGGTTATTAACATCCTCTCTGGTTCCCACGGGGTTTATTACTGATGGGATTGCTTTGATTGCAGGTATCCGCGATTTATTGCGTCGTGACTGGGAGGTCCATCTGTAACATGCTTTTCGGGAAGCCAACCAGTGTGCTGATAGATTGGCGGCTTTTGCCCGAGTTCTCCGCCCGGGCTTACATATTCTCCAAGACCCTCCAGAGTTCATCCAGGAGCTCCTGTACCGAGATGCGCAAGGTGTGATGTATCCCCGCCAACAGCGCTAGTCTTTATTTTTCGTCCCTTGTAAACAAAAAATATGTCATTGTTGTCGGAGGTCCCACTTTCTACTTCGAATGAAATTATTAAACGACCCCAAATCCACACGTGACCTTCCCATTGGCCCGCTCCGGATTCTTCTTTACGTACGGACCACAAACTCAAAAAATGGATGATGATAAAAATCAATCCAAATCGATACGGATAACCATAAAATTTTAGTTAAAATTTTAATTTAATTTTTAATTTTAATTGATTTTTTCTAATAATTTATTGTTAAAAGTTAAATGAATTGATAATGTTCCATTATGTCTTATATTAATTTATTTTCATAAATTTAAATTAGTTAATTAATTTTTATTTAATAAATATTTAGTTAAAGTTTAAATTTTTTCTTAAGTAAAAACAAATTTCTTTTAATCAAATTTATTTATTTTTAATGTTAAAATAATTAAAATTTTAGATTTTATTAATTTAATTTTTTATCTAAATTTTAACATATTACAACTAATAATTGATCTAGTTGTCTCACCCCGAAAATGATAAGAGAAACGGATAATCTGAAAAAACACCAAACCCAATGAAGGTCAGGGTCCCCCAAATTCTGTACCTGGAAAAAATCCCGCAAAATTCCTTCTTCGATATTATCCAGTTTACAATTAATAATAATCACCACCTTGGTTTTGTCCATGATTCCAAAAGCACTCGTCGACTTTCCTGGGTATTTCTCTCTACTAAACGGATACAGAGCTATGTGTCTTAATAAGCTAAGCGATCAAGAAAAGTCCTAGTGAGCATTCAGACGTTATAATATTCTCCACATGGTGGCATGTCTCTTGTTGCACCACTTGGCTGTCGTCGACATGAATCTGTTGTCTCCGCTCACCGGAGTGTTACCCTCCTTTTGTTTGTCTAAGGTCTTTAGAGAGAGAGACAGTAAGGTGGCGTGTTTCAGGTCTGGTTTGGAGTTTCGGAGAAAAGACCGACTGAAGAGAAAGCTAAAGTTTGTTGTGTCTGCGGAATTATCGGAGGCTTTCTCTCGTGACTTGGGTTTGGACTCTCAGGTTGTTTTCTGTCTTCATTTCTTTTGAACTCTCTTGTCGATGATATCTTCGTTCGACGTTATGGGGTTTGACGAACTGACTGAGAATTTTTTGTTTTTGGAAAATTCTTAATTTTTGCGATTTAGTAGAAAGTTCTGCATATGTTCTTGTGATCTTTAGTAGCAGAGATTAAATTTGCAATCTGGGTTTCTCTATGTTAAAATTTGTTGTTGTCTGCATTTTTTGGTTATCAACCCATTTAAGTGAGATGTAACTAGTATGACCAAAAGATCAAATCTTGATTGACACTTGAAGATTAATCTGATTGATTTCTCTGACTGCTGTGGTTGGAGCTCCAAATACTGTCTTTTGTTGCTTTTATGATCGCTGAATTTAATATTGAAAATGGACTTTATGTTTTCTGATTGGATTATAGGCATGTTTTGGCAACTTCATTTGATATAACACTATAATTGACTTACATGGTTTTGATTTGACTTGAAGTTTGTCCAGCCTAATGATGTCTCACAATTGCGCTGGGCTGGTCCTATGCCTGGGGATATTGCTGAGGTTGAGGCATATTGTCGAATATTTAGAGCGGCTGAGCGGCTACACGCTGCACTGATGGAATCTTTATGCAATCCATTGACTGGTGAATGTGCTGTCTCATACGACTTCACATCAGAGGAGAAACCACTGTTGGAAGATAAAATAGTATCTGTGCTTGGTTGCATGCTATCACTTTTGAATAAAGGACGGGAAGATGTGCTCTCTGGAAGATATTCTATCACAAGCTCCTATCGGTCTGCTGAGATAAATATGATGGAGGATAAGCTTCCACCACTTGCTGTTTTCAGGAGTGAGATGAAAAGATGTTGTGAGAGCTTGCATGTTGCTCTTGAAAATTTTTTGACACGTGATGATGCACGCAGTTTGGACGTATGGAGGAAAATACAGAGGCTGAAAAATGTGTGCTATGATTGTGGTTTTCCCCGTCGTGATGATTACCCTTGTCATACACTCCTAGCAAATTGGAATTCTGTATCTTTGTCTGCTTCCAGAGAGGACATTGATTCTCAATGTTCGGAGATAGCTTTTTGGAGTGGTGGGCAGTTAACAGAAGAAGGTTTGAACTGGTTAATACAGAGAGGTTTTAAGACTATTGTGGATCTCAGAGCTGAAATTGTGAGAGATCCCCTCTATCAAGCAGCTGTAGATAATGCTATACTTTCTGGACAAATTGAATTGATTAAAATTCCTGTTGAAGCTAGGACAGCTCCTTCAATGGATCAGGTTGAGAAGTTTGCAACTTTAGTTTCAGATAGCTGCAACAAACCCATCTATCTTCATAGTAAGGAAGGAATGTGGAGAACAACTGCTATGATATCCAGATGGAAGCAGTATATGATTCGTAGTGCATCTCAGCTTACAACTCCAACTGATGGCATACTTCAGGAGAAAGATCACCTGGGAGACCTACAGGCCCTTTCTAATAAGCATGAGAGGGTCCCAATGGAGCAAGAGCATGGATTGCCAAAAGACGCTTCAGATGAACCTGATTGTATGAATGGACTGCCTCATGGACTTTTGTCTCCATCTAAGAACCAAGGAGGTCAGACCAGTAATGGAGCCTATAATGGCCTTGGTTTGCTCGAGAAAAACATGTCAGTTGGTGATAACGGTACAGGATCTTCAGCAAATAACTATAGCAATATTGACCCTTTGACGTCTCAAGTCCCTCCTTGCAATGTCTTTTCAAAAGCAGAGATGTCCAAGTTTTTTAGGACAAAGAAAATTTCACCTTCCACTTACTCTAGTTATCACTTGAAACACTTGGAAAACTTATATGCTCCAAGACAGATGAATAGGGTGTTGCAGTCAGGCTATACCACTGCTGTAGGTCCTGCATCGGAGCCTGCAGAAGTGAACATGTCCAATGGAATATCTAGGAACGGAAATCTATCTGCAAAGCCTCAGAATTTGACCGCTGATGGTGACAAGCATCTAATTCACAGCACTTCGGTTTCTATTGATTCAGATTTGAAAGCAGTTGGTGAAGCAAAGAGGGGTTCTATAGCTGAAACATGTGTCTCTACCACGCAAACTGAGGATAAAGGAAATAAAGTTAAATCTCAATCCATTAATGAGTATCGTAGAACCAATGGTGTAGCCTCCTCAACCTCCAGCGACGATGAGTTGGACACAATTCAGGGAGATATGTGTGCTTCTGCAACTGGTGTTGTAAGGGTGCAGTCAAGAAGGAAAGCAGAAATGTTTCTAGTGCGAACAGATGGGTTCTCTTGTAGCAGAGAAAAAGTTACCGAATCTTCCTTGGCCTTCACGCATCCAAGTACCCAGCAGCAGATGCTGATGTGGAAATCCACTCCAAAAACTGCGTTGTTATTGAAGAAACTGGGGCAAGAACTGATGGAAGAAGCTAAAGAAGTATGTTAAGAAAAATAACTTTTGATAATTTTTAAAGTTTTGTTTCTAAAATCAAATTTATTATGAAAGGGGAACTGGTGGTACAATTTGATGGTCCAATCTACTAAGTAGACAAGAAACAAGTGATTATGCGTGCGTGTTAGTAGTCCAATCTCTTTGTCACTGGCCTTCCATTCAGCAAAGGTAGGTTAAAGTAAGGAATGTGATGTTAAAACCGGTAAGTTCACCAGGTGTATTTTCCAAGCAAGAATTATGCATGGAAAATAAGGCAATATAATGTTGCTGTCTAGGTTCTGATAATTCATTCTGCTGTCTTATATTAGATTATTTCTTGCATTAACTGTTGAAAAATGGTTACATAAACTGTGAACACAGTCCCTGTTAAAATGATAATATTCTCTTGTTTTGTATTTATCTTCTGCATTGTGACTGGTGGCTTTCCCAAAGTGCAAGATTTCTGACAATTTTTTTTTGGTTATTTGTGGAAATAGGTCAATATTCGTCAATTTGTCCTTGCATTTCAGAGAAATAATTATATTCTTTCTTCTCCATTTTGATTGCGAGAAAATCATACCTTGATTTCAGCTCTTATTTTTAGAAGGATTCTTTTTCATGAAATTTCATGTTAAGGGTTTACATTCAACTCCTTTTAGTCTGCGTCTACATTTTTTCCATGGTCCTTGAAACTGACATTTCTACTTTGATTGCCTCTGGGTCATCTTGTTATACATGTAATTGTCTAACTGCAATATCTGCATATTGATTTGCAGGTTGCTTCCTTTTTGTATCACCAAGAGAAAATGAATGTTCTTGTTGAACCTGATGTTCATGACATATTTGCTAGAATCCCAGGGTTTGGATTTGTTCAAACCTTTTATAGTCAAGATACTAGGTAATGGAAATTGTGATGCAACAACTGATGGAATTGATATATACCTGAAACGTACCCGAGTACCTTGCTGTTAATTGAAGTAATTTTGGTTGATGCTATATTGCAGTGATCTTCACGAGAGGGTTGATTTTGTGGCATGCTTGGGTGGAGATGGGGTTATTCTCCATGCATCAAATTTGTTTAGAGGTGCTGTTCCACCTGTTGTATCCTTCAATCTTGGATCTCTTGGATTTCTCACTTCTCACAATGTAAGCTATGAGATAACATATACTTTTTGCTTATAAGTTTCATGTGAAGATCATCTTGTGAATTATCTGCTATTTCCTCCTATTCAGTTTGAAGATTATAAGCAGGACTTAAGACAAGTTATCCATGGGAACAATACGATGGATGGTGTATACATAACTCTCAGAATGCGCCTTCGGTGTGAGATATTTCGCAATGGTAAATCAGTGCCTGGTAAAGTTTTTGATGTCCTGAATGAAGCGGTTGTTGACCGGGGTTCTAATCCATATCTTTCTAAGGTTGAATGTTATGAACATGATCGACTTATTACCAAGGTACAATTAAAAACTATAATATACAACATTAATCTATCAAATTTTTGTTTTGACACAAGGCTCAAAGATGTTTTGGCTTCCCAACTCACTGCTAAAGAACTATTTGGAATTTGGGACAGCAATTGCTCTTATGCCGACGTCTGCATCTGCATTGGTTAATCAAGAATTTCATATTTCCGAACCATTGTTTGACAAGTAGATTGTCTCCCAGGTGCAGGGTGATGGGGTCATAGTGGCCACGCCTACAGGAAGTACTGCTTACTCCACCGCTGCTGGAGGTTCCATGGTATAATTGCAGCTCTAAAGTTGATGGTTGGAAATTTAACTGATGATTAATAGGTTGACTTATAGTTTCATCGTTTTCTGAATTTCTTTTGGTTTCTGCCTTGTGCCATCATAAAAAAGATCTGTTTACATCAACGTAACTGGCACAATGTCAGACTTCGTAATTCTCCTCAAGGTCTTTGTTGTGAAATGTCGCCACTTCTCTTCACCGAGATATGGATAAAGAAGCCGACATTAATACTGAAAAGGGAACATTTACCATGATTATTGTTAGTTCTAATCAGTTCTAGCGAATGTGAGAGGCCATATGACCGCATATAAACTGGAATGCAGGTGCATCCCAACGTGCCTTGCATGCTGTTTACACCAATCTGTCCACATTCCCTATCATTCAGGCCAGTTATACTTCCAGACTCTGCAAGGCTTGAACTAAAGGTATTTAACTTGATTAAAGATCGAGTCTATCTACTTGTTTCATGTTTGATTGTTCAGCCAGTTGACTCCTTATGTTTAATAGATTCCTGAGGATACTCGGAGTAACGCTTGGGTTTCTTTTGACGGAAAGAGAAGGCAGCAACTCTCAAGGGGTGATTCTGTCCGGATATCTATGAGTCAGCACCCACTGCCTACCGTCAACAAGTGTGACCAAACAGGAGATTGGTTTCGCAGCTTGATTCGATGCTTAAATTGGAACGAGAGGTTAGATCAGAAGGCTCTTTAAACAGTGAAACCAAAGAAAACAGCCACATTTGTTGTTCAGATTTGAGGTATGTGTAAATTACTGTACAGATCATAAGTTAGCTTAACTACACCATAAATATACTTGTAGCAGGAAGATACCACTCGTATTACAACAAAGGCTTCCAGTAGATAACTGGGTTTTCCTTTTTTACTACCCTGTTAAGGGCTAGGATGATACAGGCACTCAACTTGTAATTGTACACTTGAACCGGAGCTATAGTAGCCTTTCTTAACTGATGATATTCAACCGTGGTTTCCCTGTCATTAGCAACCAGAGTAAGTTTAGATTCAGAATTTCCTGTATATTCTAATCAATTCAATATTTTATACAGCTGACCATGTAATAAGTCCAACTCAAATACTGTAACTGATGAATAGTACCTAATCAAATGATTTTTTTGGTCATAAAAAAAAGATCTTTTGACATCATTATACATTTTTTTTTTAATTTTGTAGAATATAAAACAGGAGAAAATGTAGCTCTTAAACTAAATTTATTGGCTTTAAATTATGAAGGCTATTCGAGTTGGAGCCCTTCACTTTGAATCGAGCTTAAACACTGTAGAATCTTGCTAAGTTGAACCTGAATATGCTGAAAAAACTGGGTCTATCCAACTCATTTATATCCTTAATTAGTATAGCTATTATAGGATGCATTTAGGGATGGCTCGACCTGAACCTACTAACACAAAATGATATTGTTTTGCTTTTTTCACAAAAATTAAATTTGGATTAAATTCGAACTCGGGCTCGGGCTCGGGCTCAAGCTATTTTCGGCTTAAGACTCTACCAAGCAGGAGTTGGGCTAAGGCTGGGCAACCCGGCCGCCTGTTGTCATCTGTAAATGCATTTAAAGTTACGGTTAAGTTTATAGCCGTGAAGCCGAAGAGTTGATAATCCAAGTGTATAATAACTATGAATCAACCAAGTATTTAGAACGGGGGACAAACTCCCGGTTTAATTTCTGTTCATTGAATACCTGAAGTTTAGGTAATCCATGTCATCAATCAAATAATAATAAAAATGATTTAAAAGCTAAACAAAAGTTCATTTTAATTATATTAAAATATCATTTTAGTTCTGAAATATTAATTTTCACTAAACATCTAATTACCTTCATATAGAAATAATTTGTAAACTAAACTATTGCAAATGTCAACACAACTCTTAAACTTGAATTGAGATAATTATATTCGACACAAATAAATAATTTACTATAATCATATTTAATTAATAATTTAAGTTGAAATTAATTTATTCAAGCCAGGTTTAAAAGTTGAGTTGAGTTATTATATTAGTAACATTTAATTAGCTCATGTTCAATTTTCATACTAGGTGTGTTTCGTAGTATTTTTAATCGAAATATAAGAGGACGAGTTTTTTTTAAAAATTAGAAAATTTTTAAACATATTTTAATGATGGAAGAGTTTTTTAAAAAAATTTAAAACTGTATGAGAGATACCATAATATTATGTATGTTTTAGAGTAGGTTGACAAAAAAATTAAGCTACAAAGATAAAATAAATTTTAGTTACAAGGCTTTAAAGATGATGGTTTAAAGGGAACAGATTTTTTGTTCCCTCTGTTCTTCTCTGTTTTTAACCGTCCAATTTATTGCATTAGATGGTTGAGATTAAAACAAAACACGGGCAATTGGGTAAGGGCTGAAAAAAAAAACTTCGGCTAAACTTTGATTAACAATTACCTTGTATTTGTTCTAGCTCCAAGGAAGAAGGACGAAGTATGGCACATTGTTTATGGTATTATATGTTATAATTTTGTTGTTAAATTATGTTTGTGATAAGGAGTTAAAATAAGATTTATTGTTAAATTTTAAATTATTTATTATTTAACTGAGTAATTTATTATATAGTAATAATAAATAAATAAAATTATGAAATTGAAAAGCAATACACTTTTAGTAAGGGTTTCTACCTTATACAAGTAAGAAAAAAAATCATAAACTTTCAATAGAGAAATAAAAAGTAAGGAAAGACTAACTAGATTTGGAATTCTTATGGGCCCGCAGCCCAAAAAGGCTAGCTTTTGGGCTAATCTTCAGACGTATTCAACGAAGAATCAGGTCCGAGTAATCCAAATGCATATTCCTAGATATTAATTAATCGGCTGTATACCTTTATAATCCGTAATATGATTTATAAAATTATATATGGAGCTACAATTTGTTTGGATTTCCTCCATCATTTTGTTAAATGTAAGAAGGCATTTATACTCGCCGTTTAGTATTTGATACTGTATAATTACAAAGTTAATTACTTTTATTTTAAACGTACCATACTAGTTATAGGTACCAGTAGGTTCCGACGAGTATCAGTCGTCATCGATCGGTACTTATAATATCGGGAGAGGCTTCGTAAATATAAAAAAATTGAAGGATTAAAAAAACCCTAATTTACATATCTAAATTGTATAAATTAGTGTGATTTTTTTATTTCATTATATCTAAACTTCCGATACTAATTTATTTAACTAGTTTCCTAAATCAATCATTATTACACTAAATTACAAAGACTTATTTATAATATAAAAATTAAAGTTTAAGGATTATTTATATGTATATGTGTGTGTTTATTCTTTATGATTTATGGAAGAAAACTAGAAAGAATGATATTGAATGAAAATTAAAATTGTAATATTGATATAAAAGTTAGAGAGTTGTGAATTTATGGTTAAATTGTGTAATTATAATTGAGTTAGACACTACAAGAAAAATCATAATTTGCGACTGAACAATACCGACGGTATAGAGAACCGTTGGAAATACCGACCGAAACAATCGTTCGGTCGGAGAAGTTGGCTGACAG
>JANKOE010000002.1:11567629-11582655 GCA_026284465.1 Erythroxylum citrifolium | reverse complement strand
ATCACATACAATTAATTACAATTTATGTCTTAATGTGATCTTAAAGCTAAATATATAATTATAATTAATTTGAGATGTTGTGGCTACTCCCAGTTAATTAAAATTATATGATCACTAACATTATTTTAATATTTGCATCAAGTCATAAATAATGCAAACAAATGAAATAATAATGCACAAAATAATTAATCTAATTTTTGCATGTATAATAAGCATGAATCTATACACACAAAATTGGCAATGAATCACATGTAATTTGTGCAAAATTAAACAAAATATTTGCATGTATAATAATCATAAATTTATACACACAAAAGTTGCAATTAATCAAGTAGTATATGCATGTCATAAAAATAAAGAAGACATACACAATTTAAAGGACTAATTTAAATCAAACCCAAAATTGAGTCATAAGAGTAAGGGGCTAGAGCTGCAACTAATAAGCCCAAGTCTAACTAAAATGCTAGATCTGAAAATAATTAAATGCTAGATTTGGCCCATTTGAAGGAGCCCAAGCTCAACTAAACATGATTCAAGGCAAGCTCATCAACTAAATAAGCCCAACCCAAGCCCATCTGATTATTAAACAAAAATTTTATAAAAAAATTGAAAAAACGAAAAATCCCATCATCTTCATCCTTCAGCCGGGTCGGGCATGACCCGACTGGTTTGACGTTCAGAGGCAGCCGAACGCTGCAGGAAGGCCGGCGATGGGACGATGAAGACCAGGTGACGCGCAAGGGACGCGGCAAACTCGATCATGCAATGCTCTAGAAATCACGACGTCGAAACCGTCACGTACGGTCATCGTCCCTCTTCCTCCAGACAACGTCGCATGCTTCATGGACGACGATAGACCGATTGTAACGTTTAAAGGAGGTCCAAAACGTCAAAAAATCGACAACCTCCAACGCATACATACACGGCAGAAAAACACAACAATAACAGAGGAAAACAGAGGAAAAATGTTTCGGTGGTTTCCTCAATTTATACGGCAAGACAGAGGCAGTACAAAGCTCTGATACCAAATGTAAACTTGAACCAAGCAAAAGCATGCATTTCATACAGATCAGTAAGGTATAAAACACATGCAGAAAACACAACATATAACTATATGTTAAGCAAAGCAGTAGCGGAAGCTTTAAACCAAAACCAAAACCTCCAGCTATTGCCGTGATCCACCGAAGAGCTGAACATATTTGGAGCGTTTTTATCCTCTTCCGTAAGCAACAGAAATGGTGTCAATAATGCTTTGCGAGGACAGGACCATAAGAGGTTGTTTTTAACAACCAAAAACCACTCAATACTCTCTGGCCATCACAGAGAAGAATAGTCGGGTAGATGGGCAACCAAAGTTAGTGGGTAGGGTATTCCACTTATAAATGGACCATACCTAATCATGAGAATAAATTTTACACATTATTAAGGTAGAGACGGCGGTACAAAGCTTTTAAACATGTGTTACAGGCAAGGATGACCCATTGCCGACAATACATATACAAAGCTTTTAAACATGTGTCACAGTTGAGAAGGCATTAAAGAAGTTGACAGTAGGCTGAGCTGATGCACATAGCGGTTGCAGGAAAGCCCATGGTTGAGCTGATGCACATAGCAATTTTGTTGTCTAGGAAAAAAAAATAAAAGAAAAGACTCCCAAATTGTACGAGCAAATGCCTTTGGATCTTTAACCATATCAAAAAGACTTTGAGAAATGATTTTTGAGGAGGTATATATTCAAATGAAACAATCAGAGAAAATTCATACACAATAGGGTCTGAAATACTTGATGTCCTCTCCAGTAGTAACGCTTCAAAATGTCCTTGGGGGTCAGAGAAATAGTTGATGATGTTCTCAAGAGAATTTGAAAACGTCGGTATGGTGGCATATCTATTCTTCGAGTTTGTTCAAGGCACAGTGTGACATCATCCTTAGTGGTTTTATCCTTCAAAGAGAGACCATTGAAGCTTTCAGACTATTCTATATGATGATCGACATGTTATCAGAGGGATGAACTTTGAGATTGGAACTACATGGGTTTCTGTGAGAACGGTTGTCCCAAACAGGCCTGCTTCTTGTTTGAAGAGGTGATAGGAAAGGGAATTCTACCTTCAGGCCAGACATTTGGCAAGCCAGTACATCCCTTTTTGAGAGGAAAAAAAAGGTGCAGAATTTATAGTCAAGGACCGTTTGTGGGATAGATGACCCCTCACTTTGCTTTTGCAATCGCAAAGGGCTGTTTCAATGCTTTTGGAGAAGGGGTGATACTCTTTCTAACATGACAAATTAGCTTAAAGAGTATTTATGGCATAAGATGACCCCAGAAGACAATTATTTTCATAAGCGGAAAATATAACTAACAAAATCGAGCTGTATTTATAGAAGAAGGGCGTAAATAAAAATATTCTGTCTCATATTTTTTAGGACCCTAGAAGTTTGTATAGCCGACAAATATTTCACTTCATGAAAGCTTGACATGGTCATGAACTTGAGATCGGTAGATAGCTATGCATTCCCGTCAATGCCTTCTTGCTTTAGATTCCACTTTAGACAAAACCGTCCCCGAAAGCTTATTCACCTCGTACAGTATCCCGGCCGAGAACAAGAAGCTGCATGAAATACGGGAAGTTAATAGAGCCACTAGCAGTTAATGTAGTTACATGGTCTATCATCATATCTTTTCCTTTTAATCGGAATCATCCTAACTAGATTCAATTCAGTCACTTGAACTGGAGTCTTCTCAAACTTAAAACTACTCTTGTTGCCAACATTATACTAAATTGAACTGTTACATCTGCTTACGAAGTTTGAACCAAAGAGACCTTTGTGGTATTATGAACATATGCATTGACAAGATCTTAAGGGGAAAAGCAAATAACATGTCTCAAAAAAAAAAAACATTACCATGTTGTGATGCAAACTCGATGAACAGTGCTAGCTGCAATCAGAGCAATGGCTTCTGCCAATATGACTGCAAGAAGTAGAAATAACCAAAAATAAAAGATTTTTAGTTGTTTTCAGGCATAAATGCAACAATAAATAACCTTATAAATGGCATTAAAGGAATGAATTTGGTTGATAGAGAATATGCATGGATAAGAAAAAATAGGATTAGGATGCTGGTTAAGAGCCGCCACTAAAATAAAGTATAGACAGCATCCGACCAGATTCAAGCACAGAAAATCTGACTTGTTCAAAAAGATATCATCACAAGATTAACTGTTCTTTTAAAGCAAAAAGTTTCAAAATATTGAGAATGGTTTGGTCATTTTATAAAACTAAACACACTCTTTTCTTTATATTACATAATTAAGTCGATGAGAAAAGGCAAGCAATAGTAGTAGCCACACTGCACTCACCGGCACCCCACCCAGTCTTCATGTTACAAGTTTCCTGGTAATTCCCGAAGAACTGCAAAATAACGATCATAAGTGAGCATTCTCATTAAGATCCCATTGTATAAGCTGATTACAGACTTTTGATTTCTTTCAGCCTATTATTGTATCAGTGCATTGATAATCAGAATGTAAATTAATGGGATTGACAGATGTTGAATCATGACGCTAAAAAATAAAGCAAAATAAATAATTAAGTAGAATAGGAAGTCCTGAGCCAAGACAACAAAGCCCTATTGACAAGAAGATCAATGGCAATAACAAATGTAGCTAATAAGCTCAAAAAAAAATGTAGCTAATAAGCTCCAACATCTTCTTCTCACTCTTTTCTCATCTTCCCCTCCCCTATTCTCCACAAAAAGAATCAACTAGGAAATGAGAATTACGCAACCAATAAAAGTACCAAAAAAGAAAAGAAAATCATTCTTGAAGACCCCAGACCATAAGCATTACGAAAGTATTGGTCTATCATGAAGAGCTCTAAACTCACAGTTAGCAGCACAAGAAATAATAAAGAGCTGATGAAGCCTCCAAGTATTGTAAATAACTCCGTGGAAGCCAATTGCGCTTTATACATTTGCTGAAGTGAAAGAATGACAGTAAATAACAGCAAGGAATACAACATGGAACTTCCTGGACTGGCCATGATCTTCCTGTTACACTACACAAACACAAGTATCAGAATGACAATGAGCGCCTAAAAGTTCCATTTCAAAAAGCAGCGTCATGTATCCAAATCCAAATGCTATATACAACTACCAGCTCTTCATAAGCCAATGAGTCAACTAGCTAGAACACATTAAAAAAAAGAAAAAGAAACCCCAGATACAAGGAAACAAATTACCAAGTTCATTGTTTTAGATCTAAGGAGCTAAAAACAACCCAACTATGCCCTCAACTACGATTATTTAAATTCACCTCTAAAACCCAATTTAGCTTCACCGACGGTGCCAGAAAATGATTTGTGAGACTGTGACCAATAACCAATCAGATTGCGATAGACCTCCAGAAAACCAGCTTAAATCTAATACAATCACCAACACACAAATCGCAGGCACGCCCACATAATAAAACGCAGACGGCCAGTTGTTGTGTTAAGAATCAAATTAACATCAAAATGAAATATTTGAAAAGCTTGCATACGTTCCCCGGGTTCTGATGGGTCACATTTCTCGGGAGTGAAACGGAAAAGAGAAACTTAAAAGAAAATTTACCTTTAACCGTTAAGATCGGAAACCCTAGACGACCCTGCGATCTCTCTCCAGGCTTCACCCACTTGAAGGTTTAATCTAAAACGAAAATGGACTCACTTTCAATTGGTATTAAAATTTTCAACATAAAAGCCTTTTCTTTTGTAAATTAAAAAGATTTTGGGGGCATAATTGTCCAAAGGGAGACTATAAGAAACGCAACGACGTCGCTGAGGTGAGGCAACAACATCGTGGCCCGCACCCACTGAAAATAAATTGATAATAGACTCGCCGGAGTAACTGGAACGTTCAGTGTGCCTCTGTACCTACTACGGTGCGTGCAAAATTCCACGCGTACTCGCTTGCGGACACACAGACTGCAAGCCTTCTCTTGTAAACATCCTTCAAAAGTACCCTCAAAAGATTCAATGGTCGGCGTGAACACAACTCGTCAAGTACCCATCTCCTCAAGGACGATCTTATTTACCCAAAAACATCGCCGTCCTCAGACTAATCCCCGGAACTGCCGTCGCTCACCGTTGAAATTTTGAAATTCGGTTTCTTTATTAGCCTAGAACTCGAGAAGTGCAATATGAGATTTTGAAGAAAGAGCAGAAAGAGAGAACCTTTTCTACTGAAGGGCTGATTGATTTTTTGCATCATTTTACTTCAAAACGTAATGAAGAGACTTGTCCTCCAAACTATTGTTCTTTTACCATGACTTTGACGGAGAAAGTAGCTGCTCGTGTCAGTGCGCTTGTTGAAGAGAGGGTAATAAGAATAGAAATAGGAATGACTGCAGTAAGGAACGAGAATGGGATGTAGCCAACAATAAATTTCATTCTTCGTCTAATCTAAAAGAATGGAGTATTGATGATTCCAAACATGAGTTTTTATTCCATATCTATATCTTTTCTCTGCGAATGTGTCAATTTGATCTGGGAAATTGTCCTATTGTTTCTAATATTTTGAAGTGTGTTGGGAAATTGATTCTTAGAAACCAGTTTTTGATTCATTAATTCTTTCTGAGCTTTCTAGCCTAAATGGAACGTGATTTACCATTATCACCTCCGTTCAAAAAATGACAAGTAGATCAAAGAAGATATAAAAAAAGAGAATTGGGAGAATTCTACCAAAGGTAACAAGTTATCAAGTAGACGAGTGAAAATGACTTGTTAATAGTGCCTATTTTTATTATTTCAATACTGTTTTAACTTATCTTATCTACATATTTACGTGAAATTTATATAAATACGTAGATGAAAAAAGTTGGAACAACGTTAGAACATACATCTTCCCCAAAATCATATGTCTAATGAAAGGTGTATCATAACAAATTGAAATTGATAAGCCTAAAAGATTGTAAGTTAACACTCGTTAAATTTGACATTATTTGTTTCTCTTAGTCATATGTCTTTATCATGTAATTATTTTCTATTTATGTGATGGTTATTAGGTAAGGAGGAGAAATAATTGTAGAGAATTTCAAATCCAAATTTCATGTAACGACTAAGAGAGCAGTTACATTATTAATCCATCAAGATTGCTACCAAAGCCAAAGTCATACAAAAGAAAGAGACAAGAATATGTGGATTTAGGACTTAAGAAACCTCAATCACTAGTGATAAGATGGTTTATAACTCGTCAAAGGTTATAGGTATTGATAAATCACTAGGACTTTTTGGGTTTTGAATTCAATATAGCAATTATCTTACCTTTTATTTATTTTTTGCTATTTTGTTAAAATGAATTATAGCAATTGTAAAACTGAATTCAAAAGGTAACTTTTTGTCAAATACAATTTAAAACTAAAAAATTCTTTATGATAGTGCTATTTCTCTTTCTCACCTAAATAACCATCACATAATTGAAAAAAAGTTAAACATTAAAGACATCAAATAAATAATGTCAAATTAAATATTAACTTGTACTTAATCTTTTAGGCTTATTAATTGTAACTTGTTGTGACACATCTTTTATTGAACATGTGATTTTGTTATGTCCTTGTTAGAGACACATTTGACAATTCATTTTCATTCCTCTTCTTGAGAACTTGTTGCCTTTGGTGAAATTCTTTTATTCCTCTTTTCTTCTATTCTTTTTTGACCTACTTAACATTTTTATGAATGGAGGAGATAATTGTGGACCATAATTTCTTTTAGGCAAGAATTTTCTTCCTTGGATTGGCTCCACATATATTGATAAGTATACAGACACTTATCCTTCATAAATTAATATAATACATATTTTTCAAGTTGCTCGTTAATGCATTTGATAGTAGCAATGACATATGGACATGGGATTCCTGACACATCTCAAGTTCTGTAACTACATATCTTATGTCTCAAGTTCACAATATGTTTAACTCTTTTCCATATTACTTTAAATCCACCATCACCATTACTCTTACGTGACATTTATGTCTTAGATCCTTATTAATGTATGAACTACTTTATTCTTAAAAAATGTAATTGTCATTTGACTCAAAATAATTGACCATATTTTCATCTTGTATATCATTCTCATTATTATCATCTTCATAATTCACTTCACTTTTTTTATAGCTTTCTCAGTTTTGCACACATTACTTTCTATATTTTTTCTTTCAGTTGTCCTCTTTTAGAGGAAATAATTAAATTTATAGATACTACCATCTATTTTCATTATCGAAACCTAAATCAACCCCTCTCTAATCCTTACATTATCAAATACATTCTCTTTTTGCTCGACTGGATCATCTTCATTTTCACTTACAGTCACACTATTTGTAAAGCTACAACTACATTTGTTGAATGTACAACAATGGAGTGAGTGACATTTACAAAAATATCATTTGCAATTTAATAATAACATTAACAATATCATCAAGTTATCCATTACCAACTTTAACATCCACACTTTAGTTTAAACATCACAAAATAAATTCACGATCAACATAGATCTTTATCACCTTATGTTCTATAATAAGCTTACATATCTTTATCACATAATCATCACTCTTTATCATCCTCATTAACTATTTTTTAGACAACCAACTCTCACTTTATACAAATTGTTTGTTTTGGGTGGTCCTTTAACATCTTTCACGAGCATCTTTTCAAAGTTTCATTAAACAAAATTTATCATTTTCAATATCTTAACTTTCAATATCTCCACCCATATATTCCACTTCTTTTAATAACATTTATAAAACGAGGTTAGTTGCAAAGGGGTATACATAAAGATATGAGTTGGATCACTAAAAGACTTTTGGACCTATTGCTAAGCTCAATAAAATTTGCATTCTCATATATATAGTAGCAAATTGAGATTGGCCCTTATAACAATGTAATGTTAAAAATGTCTTCCTTAATGACAATTTAGATGATAAAGTCTATATAAATTTGCCATTGGCGTTTAAAAGTACTAGAAATGAAATGCGTAAATTGAAGAAATTAATATACAGGCTTAACCAGTCACTTAAAGGTTGGTTTAGGAGGCTCTCTTCAGCAATGAAGGGCTTATGTTATAAAAAAAGTAATTTAGATCATACTTTGTTTGTAAAACACAAAGAATGAGAGGTACAACTATAATTGTGTATGTTGATGATATTGTCTTGATAAGAGATGATCCATATGAGATGAAGTTGTTACAAAGTTATTTGCTATTGAATTTTAGATGAAAGATTTAGGGCAACTTAAATATTTCTTAAACATTGAAGTAGTTAGATCTAAACAAGGCAATTTTCTTTAGTAATGAAAATATGTGCAGATCTTTTAACTGAAACAATATTGCTTTTGTGCAAACTAGAAGAAATGTCATAGAGGTAAATCATAAGCTTAGAATTTTTCCTGATCAAGTTTCAACAGAATAGGTCGTTATCAACATTTGGTTGGGAAATTAATTTATTTGTCATGCATAAGGCCATATTTAACATGCGTTGTGAATGTAGTAAGTTATTTTATGCATGCATCAAATAAAGAACACATTAATGTAGTGTATTAAATCTTAAGGTACTTGAAAAATGCTCTGGTTAAAGGTTTATTATTCTAAAAAAATAATGTTTCTAATATTAAAGTATACAAGGATGCCAACTAGGTAGGTGATCAAATAACCAGAAGGTCCACATCTGGTTATTTTACATTTGTGAAGGGTAATACTAAAGCGAAATTTCGAGGAATGGCTTATAAGGTCTATGAACTATTATAGATTATGGGTGTTTTAAAATATTTGGAGATTAAAAATGCAACAATTGTGAATCTTCACTATACAAGAAAGCATCTATTGGAATTGTACAAAATATAGTACAACATGACAACATTAAACATGATGAGGTTGACCTTCACTTCATCAAGAAGAAGTTTGAGGAAAAGAATATAAACTTCTCATTTCTCAATTCAAAAATCAATTAGTCGATATACTCACAAAAGATATTGCAAAGAAAGTCTTTCATGATATCATCGATAAGTTGGACATGATTAATATCTGTGCTCCAATTTAAGGGGGCGTTGTAACATCCCACCCCCGACGGGAAGGGTAGAATAGTAATTTGAAAAAAGGTGGGAGTGATTAGGACTGATTAGAAATCTTCATGCATATTTTTATTGGTGAACAGTGAAATTTTGCACATGAAAAATAACTGCACATGCATTCATGACATTTCCCGGTATTTGTGCCTAAATGAACTTTTGTTGTGGATAATATGGTAATTGTGTTTGAAAAATTATTTGGAGTGATTCTTTGTGTATTTTATATTTTAAGGGAAGTTTAGGAATTTTTCGGAAATTTTCCGGAAAAAATTTCTAGACCAAAAAAATCGCCAAGTGGCAAACCGACTGGTTTTCGGTACCGAAAATTTCTGTCAAATGGTACTGAAATATTAGGTACATTATTTTGGAATTGTCATTGGGACCCTTGAAAATGGATTGAAGATTTGATTTTATTAGCATTATTTTATCAAAGATTATTAATTAGTTTTGTCTTTTATCTCTTTAAAGTGGACAAGTGTCATAGTGACACATCTCAACTTCATTTAATTCTTGCTTGCTTCATTCTCGGTTGTTCTTAGATTAATGAATGAAAAACATGAGTTTCTTTGCTTATTTCCTTATTCATCCGAAAACCTTCTCCTTTTGCCTCTTCATCGAATTTCTCTAAATTTCCCTAGCTTAATTGCTACTTTCCTCCAACCTTGAGTGCTTCCCTTTCATGCTTACAAGCTTAAGCCTCCTACTTTCTTCCCATGATGGTAGCCGTGCATGGTGTTGAGAAGTAGAGAGAGTAGAGTAGTTGGAGAATTGAAGGGATAGAGTAACTTTAGGAATGTGACCCGTTTTGTCAATCAGAACATCACCCTCCTCCACCGTAATCTTCTTGGCTGCCATAACATCTTCCATGGTCGATTCTAACACAGCACCAGCCATCAAACTATCCCTGTATCCATGAGAAGCAACACCTGGATCTCGGTGTTTAACCTTCTTGGTCGCCCTATCATCCTCCATGACATGCAAGTTAGGGTTCTCCATCAGACCTATGAAGACGAAATAGCCTTTTCCTTTAACAACAAGAAATCTCATACAAACCATTTGTATGTAATCTAGGTCTATAATAAACATCATCTTTTTAAAAAGAACTCTTATTCTTAATAATAAAGACAAATCCATTCAAATCTAAATAAGAAATAGAAATGATGTTTCATGTAATAACTGAACCCTAGTAATAATTATTTAGTTCTAATATAACGCCAGAAAGTAAAGCTACTAATCACTCAACTATCTCCATGTAGTTCATACTGCATCCAAGTACTATTGACTGACAGTTCATAAGTAGCAAAACACAGTAATTCCCATATGAGATACCTTAGCAATCTTAAGTCTCAGAATCAATTATACAATCATCATTATGAGAAAATCCATAGACATATAAGTAATATTTCATTTGGGATTCTCGTAGTTAGGGTTAGTTCAGTGATTTATTCTCTAATAATAAGCACCCACATATTAGTTTAAGTATTTATATACTTTAATTTATGAGATCAATTACTTTCTTCATAAAAAAGAAACATAATGTGTGTTATTTTTACTATTTAAACAATATCCCGTCTTGATGAAACTATAATGAACATTTAAGAACAATACATAAATATAAATTAAATCTCATAATTATGTTCTCATCATAGTTTCAATTACACAGTAATTATTTCAAGATTTTTACGTTTAATATTAAAACATAAAATATAATTAACTTAATACACAAAAGTAAAGAAAACTTTTTTATTAATTAAATAATAATATCATACATCAAACTATAGCCAACCGATTAGCTACAATAGCATAAACTAAAAGTCGTCACCGGCACTATCTTCAACGAGAAAGCAATTGATGATAATGCCATAGCTTGAAGAGACTTGATGTTATTTCTATCAACTATCAAAGCAACCATCAAGTTGACAAGAAATGACAAAGGCAGAGACTTCTCTTGCAAGATGACCTAAAGACTTTGAAGCCACCTACCACCATGAACGTAGAAAGCAACAGGTAATCTGGTATTGTCATTGGCAACCTTTAGAAGGATTGCTGTGGAAGGAATGTAGAGAGAGAACTAGAGTTCTAGGAGCAAAGTCAACAATGATACCTTTGACCATCAGGAAAGCAAAGGAAGACGTCAATTTAACAAAATTAAATTAAATATATTTAAATTAAATTTTAATACGGATATTATTATTTAAATTATCTTTTAATTTAAACTCTATTTTTGACAAACTCTTATTATTTTAACCCTTTCTTTTTCCCGAACATAAGTTTCCCCAACATGTCCAGGAGCTTCCTGTTCTTCGGGCTGCTTCTCTCTTCCACTGGACGCCTCTCACTCGCTTCTTCTCTCTTCCAACTGGCCTCGTCTCTCTCTCTCTCTACAGCTGCCAATTCTCTGTGCGCAACCACAGGTATGTTATCTACGCCGTCTTCTGCCAACCAGATTATCTTGCCCTCTTCTCTGACTAGCTATCCGCTTGTTATTTCAATTTGTTGTACCTGTCTGAACTAGGGAGAGACAGATATGAGGTTGCTGAAGCAGTGCCATGAAGATCTGTTATCGAGCCTGTGATTGGTTGAAAAAGTTCCAAGCGTTACAGAGTCCCATTTTCTGTAGTTATTCCACTCGAAAGAGATTGATTCTTTCTTGAAATTAAAAAAGAAAAGAAGACAAATTTGCCTTTGGGTCGTTTCTTTCTAGTCCCTTATAGTGTTTTATTCTGCATTTCTATCATGCCTTACTATATACAGAGACTCTACAATACTTGCAAAGCTTCCTTCTCGCCCAATGGGCCCGTTTCCGAAGAAGCCTTGGAGAAAGTTCGCAATATGCTGGGTAATTTTCTTTTGCTCTCCGCATATTCCTTATTGTTTGCTCTTGTTTCGGATATGAATCCACTTTTCTTTGCTGATCATGGTTGATATTTATTTATGCTTTCTACCTAAATGCTTGGTATCCCTGCAGAAAACTTTGCTTACTATTTAGCTTTCACTTTTGTAAGAGCAAGAAAAGATTTGTTAATGTTCTATGCAAACTTGTCTTTGAGTACCCTGATTAATCACACTATCTACTTCAATCTTGAAAAGAGAAGAAAAATTACGAATTTGGTTCTGCTGCTACAATCTACAATTGTTTTATTTTCCTTTAGATTCTATAGGTAGGGGGCAAGCTTAAAAAGGAAAATGGTGGTGAGTTTTGTATTAATGGTTTGCTTTTGAAATGCTCATTTGTCTAAAAAAACTTCTTTGCTTGTGTTCCAGATCTTGAGTGTGAGCTTTGAGGGATTTCTTAAATAATGGTTCTAGTCTAGCCTTAGTGTTTATATGATGTTGTAGGAAGAATGTAATATCTTAGCCTAGGTGTTGGAATCGGAAAATAGTTGTTTTCAAATTAATTTGCTTGCCATCTATGGATATGCACAAACTTTGTGGATGTGAACTTGGGCCTTTGTTAATTATATAACGAGTTAAGCTCATTGCTGTGTTATTTTATCAATATCTAGTCACTTGTTACGATCCTACTTCTATAGTAGTGTATCCACTTTCCTAGAGGTTGAGTTGGATATGGCTTTTGAATTCTATTCCAAAAGAAATTCGTAAGAATGAGTTGCATGTAGAATGTGTAAGGTTGTACCTTCCATAGTGGCTTGGTTATATACTAGGGCTATTCATAACAATCACTGTATTTTGGTTGTATCCATTTAGAAATGAATAGCCTTTGGCGGTTTTAGATAGGAAATTATGCAAAACCAATGGGTTCAAAAACTTCTTGTGAGAAGATTTTTCCAATTTAATGTTCTTGAGAGGAAAAATGAAAAAGTTTTGAAATGGAGAATTTGCATGAATCATAATGATTCTCTTGTTGTTGGAACCACGTTATTTGAAATTTTCTAGTGGTTTTCTCCACATTCGCTCTTTGAGTGTTTATGTATATGTCTCTGTGTGTATAAGTATATATGGGAACATACATACGTAGGTGTATGTGCGTCCTATCTATGTATGCTCTCAATTTCCTTTTATAGGTATACTGCATTGCATGCCGTATAGGACTATTATCTATTTTTTTTTCGAAAATTAGTAGATTTCATTATAAGAAAATATATGCAATCTAGAGGACAAAACTAGTATAATCCATAGAATCTAGATTACAGAGATTTATGGTTCCTAGTAATTGTCTACATCTTGAGATCGAGGGAACTTGCGAGACCACTTAGTCTAATGTTACTCCAATCCTTATCTACTCTTCATGCTACTTGTCGGATTTGCAGCTATTCCTCTGGCTAACATTGCCAATCTACAATGTAGGAAGATGTCCTGAAAAACCATCTCATTGCTTCTTCTTACTTGTTTAAATACTCTGTAATTGCGCTCTTTCCATATGTAGTACACCAAGGCTGCCCAACTTAACCTGATAGCTTTGAGATCAGTCGCATTATGCACTCTAATTTTCCTCATCCAAGCAATAGTGTCACTCCAAGAATCTGTTGGTCGGGCCACGTTGAGTATATTTTGCATCCGATCCCAGACTTGTCTGGTATATCTACATCTAATCATGAGGTTTTCCATACTTTCCAATTCCGCATTACATAAATCACAATTCAGATTGCTAATGGAGAACCTGATCTTATCCCTTGTAAGCAACCCTCCATTGATTCCCATCCATAAGATGAATGAGTGAGCTGGGTTAAGATCACTATCCCATACTAATGCTTCCCACTCCTGCCGTAATACTCTGTGTACCTTGTAACAGTGATTTACAAGCTTTTGTGTTGAACTTCCTTGAGTTATTTGCTAGCCACTGAATTTCATCCTGCTCTCCTTCCTGACATCGAGGCAACTCTTCCATATGATGAAGCTGGCACTCCTACTATTGTAGAAGGGCCATATCCACTGATTATCTCGAATAAGCATACTTACTTTGGAAGTTGGAGTCACCACCAATTTCAAGCTCTGTACCTCCTCCACCTTATATAAAGGACCTTTACAGTGCCAATTATCATACCAAAAAGACGTGCTTTCTCCATTTCCAATCCTATGGAACATCTGGCTCTGCATCCATTGTCTAGTTTCTAGACTTTCTTTGAGAGTACTTGACATATTCTGCCTTGACTGTAGGATCCAGATTCTCTTGTGCTTAATGGATACACAAACCATAAATCGTCCTTTTTGTAACATAACCACCACAAATTCTGCCCCTTACTTACCCTATGGTTCATCCTTGCAGAATGGATGCCCAATCCCCCATGTTGCTTAGGTCTACATATTTTGTCCCAATTGATCTTAGCTTTGCTTCTGCCTTGGTTTGAGCCGTTCCACAAGAAATAAGCCTCTTGTCAATTTCCTTTAGGATACTTTTGGGAATGGATAAATGGTTGAGAGATTATTGAATGTGTACTCCAAAGGTAGACTTTGCATTATTTTGTAGTAACCTGTAATTATGTATTATTCTAAAATGTGCTCGTGTCTTATATTTTTCATAATATATATTTCCATGAGACTATCTTTGAAGGGATTAATATCAATATAGTCATTTGGTGGTGAGCTAAGTCATAGAAACCGTGAGGTCTTTTTGTAAAAGTATACTTAGAAATAGTAGCTTAAAGTTATTTTTAATTCCAAATTGAGTGCAATGTTTAGTGTGTTTGGTAAGCATGTTACTTTAAATTTGCAATGATTTAAACTAAAATTTCTAACTTAGGCACCAAAATGTTTGGAGGATTACTATGGTCTTTATGAGATCAACTCTTCATCATCCAAAAGAAGCACTTGTTTAGAGACATTATTGTTGGATCGCGTACAGTCCAAGTATTCACAATACGCTGCGGAAAAGACCGTACAAGAATATCACGTATAATTGAAAACACGAAGGATTAACGAAATACCTTATTTGCATGGGTAGATCGCTTCTTTTCAGATTCCAAGACACTGCGAAT
>JANKOE010000002.1:11504233-11514865 GCA_026284465.1 Erythroxylum citrifolium | reverse complement strand
TCTTAACCAATTCTATACAATTTGTTATTATCAAAACATAAGTAGAACTCAATTTGTCAACCACCATTGGTCCAACAGCAGCAAGGCTCATGTCTCGGGAATGGGTCTCAGCAAGGCTCATGTCTCGGGACCGTTGGGCTCCGGAAACGGGGTCCGACAATAACAAATGATTTGAAGCCTTAGTTATAAGGAGTTTTCATTTATCCTCTGTTCACTTTGGCCTTCTCACATTTTTGCTAAATAAGAAAAAAGATATTCATTAAATCATCTAACAAGATTAACGAAAGCAAATGTGAAGGGAAAGAAACAAACCTAAATGTTGGGAGAGGCCCAATAATCATACAAATTGTTCCAAATTTTTGGAGACATTTGTTTAGGAACATATCCCTTTTCCTCTGCATTAGAAGAAAAGATTTTTAATACTGATGCAGTCGATAACAATGATCCATGGTCATTTGTTTCAACAGTGAAGTGACATAGTTTGAAACATTAAGGTTGTCGATATCAACGATATTCAATTTTATCTTTAAACAATAAGTAAAATTGTAATTAATCTTAAAATAAGTGAAATAATATTGCATATAGTTAAATAAGTTGAGAATTTACCGAAACTTTATCCAAAGCATTCTCGAGCAAATTGTCTTCCTTAAACTCTTTGGCATGCTTTAGGCAAGGTAATTCTGTTTTGGTAATTATCCCCAACTCATTAGACAATTTTGCTGATTGAATCTTGTATAAAGGATGACCTTGCGAAATACCAATATATATGACAACTTCCTGTTCATTATAGCATTCATTTGTTCCAACTCACAACCTCTAGTTATAACTTTACCTCTTTTTTCTAATATTGGTATTAGAACCTGACAACAAATAAAAAATGATAAGAAAATACGCATTAAACATGTAAATATATATTTGAGCATAAATCTATTTATAAATGTTAAAGATTAACAAACTTGCAAATCCTTTTACACTAGTTGAGGTAGATGGAGGTTGTTGCTGACTTGCTTCATTGGTGTTTGAGGTCGATTGTTGTTGTTGGTAGGAACTTGTTGATCTGGTTGTTGTTGGGTAGGAAAAATTTCGATACTTGTCACCTTTTTTCCTTTGTTTCTACCAGGTGCCATTATATTGGATATCTATAACTCAAATATCAACAATCTGTATTAACATAACCCAATCATCAACAATCTGCATTAACATAACTCAAGCATCAATAATACGCATTAGCATAACTCAATCTTCAACAATCTGCATTAACATAACTTAAACATCAACATAAGTCAATCATCAACAATCCGTATTAACAGAACTCAAACATCAACAAATCATCAGTCCACATTAACATAATTCAATCATCAACAATCCGCATTAACATAAGTTAAACATCAACAATATGCATTAATATAAATGTTACCAATATTACATTTCAAACAATATAAACAACACTTTTCTTACCTTCAATTATCATGATCAAGATCTTAAAACCATCACCATTAATGCATTATGATTCAACTCTTCATCACTATTATATTTGGCCAAAGTATCATCATTGTCATATAATTCATCCTCAATATAGTCTTAATCTCTTTCTACGACAAGAATAGCTTGTACTTCATTTTCTTCTAGTATATTGGGACAACATCTCTCCTATGGAATGATGATATATCTATATCTTCTATTGGTAAGGCTTCATTATTCAGTTTCGATTCAATCTCTTGATATACTTCATCACCATCTTTACTCATTAGACCATTTTCCTTTTCACAAAAATCGAAGAGATTTTGGTATTGAAACTTTTGACTAACTTTCTAATTACTACTCAATACAATATTGTTGAGGTAGAATACCTGCTTCACTTCACTTGTAAGGACAAAAGGGCATTATCATACCATATGTTACTAACATTGTTGCTAGTAATATTTTCATTCACTTTTATGTCATCGAGATTAAACTATTTGCACTTAAATAGAACAATCTTTTTAATCCTTAATGTAATACAACTCTATTATTTATGAGATGATACCATAAAAGTCAATAAAATCGTCGTCATGTTGTTCCTTAATAATAGCCCCACAATTTTAGCTTCTAGTTGACTATCTCAATCTTTTATGTGAAATCTAACTCTATTAACAATGCAACCTACATATTTTTTGCCACACTTATGAGGCCCACATGCCAAAGCGTATATTGTTGTCGTCGCCTCTTGCAATTTATAGTTATGTAATTGTATCATATGTAGGACAAAATATAATTAGAATTAATCTGACATACAAATTGCCATAAAGTTCATAATATTCCATCAATAACTTACTCGAGTCAAAAACCATGATGGGATAAAACTGACAAGTCACCATTTTGATATACATACTCCATTTATATATCGACTTCCCCACAATTGTTCAAAATATACCAATAACCAATTTCAAGTTCGTCTTTAAGTAACTCCATATATTTTCCTGTTCTAAGTGGCCTTACTTTTTGGGATAAAACTGACAAGTCACCATTTTGATCA
This sequence comes from Erythroxylum citrifolium, assembly GCA_026284465.1. NCBI lineage: Eukaryota > Viridiplantae > Streptophyta > Magnoliopsida > Malpighiales > Erythroxylaceae > Erythroxylum > Erythroxylum citrifolium. The sequence goes on along the minus strand of JANKOE010000002.1, from coordinate 11,512,350 downwards.
AAATCAAAGTTACGTTCTTTTCTATTAAATCTGGTCTCCACGTCATTTAAGTACATCAAACAAAATGTCAAGGATTCATTCGCTATATAAGCCTTTGCAATAGACCCTTCAGGTCGAGCTCTATTACACACATATCACTTAAGAGAGCCTAAAAACCTAAACAAAATATAAAACATTACCAATTGTTACTAACTAATAAGGTTGTTGGGAAAAATGTAGAAGTTAATGTAAATTACCTTTCAATAGGGAACATCCATCGAAATTGAATCAGTCCACAAAGTTTTACCTCGTATGGTAAGTGAATTGCCAAATGTACCATAACATTAGAAAAAGATTGCGGAAATACTAGTTCAAGCTTACATAGAATCAAAGTTATATCTTTTTCCATTTGTTCAAGCTCTTCTACTTCCAGTGTCATGCAATATGATTACTTAAAAAATTCATCCAATTATCCCAAAGTTACAAACACATCATTCGACAAACACCCTTGTATTCCAACAGGAAGAAATTGTTGCAAAAGTACATAACAATCATGGCTTTTTAACCCCAAAACTTTTCCTTATTTGACAGTGACACAATCAGCTATATTAGATGCATACCCATGAGAAAAGATTTTGCTTCTCCTTTTTTGACATGTTATAACAAGCAGGTGGAATGATGTATGGCCCATCATCTCTTCTTTTCAAATGCAAATATTTTCTTATATTCATGTCTTCTAAGTTTAATTTAGCATTAATTGTGTTTTTTGATTTGCCATCAATTCCCATCAAAGATCCTAAAATATTCTCACAACTGTTTTTTTCAATATGCATCACATCAAGATTATGCCTCAATAATAACTCCTTCCAATATGCCAAATTGAAAAATATGCTTTTCTAATTCCAATTAAGCTCAACAACACTTCGCTTTTGCTTTCTATTACTTGGATATTTGACAGGTGTAATGTCAGCCAAATGTGATAGTTGGTAAATCACATCATCATCATCCAAGTGCAAAGGAGCTTCACCCAATTCTACTTTGCCATTAAACAATTTGCTTCCTCCCCATCTATGCCCATGTTCTAAGTAACAACGATGTCCTATATAACATATTTTACTTCGTAGCTTCATTGAATGAGTTTGATGGATACGCATAAGACAAGTTGTATACCTTTTAGTACTCCATTCAGACAAATTAATTTCCATAATCTAGAAAACCATTTATAGTGTACAAAACATCCACATTCATTATAAATGTTTTACCTTCAACAACATCATAAGACTCTAATCCAACCTCCTAGAGATGGTTTAAGTCATCAATTAGTAGTTGCATGTATACCTCGATATCCTTATCAGGAGCTGTAGGTCTTAGAATAAGTAAAGACAATAATATAAAAAACTCCTTCATACACTTCCATAGGGTTAAATTGTATGGCACTAGAATTACTAGCCATATGCTATAAGAAGAACTTATATTACCAAATGGATTAAATCCATATGAGGCTAAACCAAGTCGTACATTACGACAATCCTCTGCAAACCATGAAAACTTTCCATTAAAGTCTTTCCATGCCAGTGAGTCTGCTAGATGACGCATGAAGTTATCATCAGTTCATTTCTCTTTATGCCACCTCAAATATATAACTGTTTTTGTTGACATAAAAAGCCTTTGTAGTCATGGTTTAATAGAGAAGTATCTCAAGATTTTATATGGTATCTTTTTCCCTTTCCCATCATCCACTTTCTACCTTGATGTACCACAAATGGGACATTCTTCAAGATCTTTATTGTCCATCCAAAATGTATCATGATAATACTTGCAATCATATATTGAAATATATCCTAATCTAAGGTCCTTTAACAATTTCTTTACTTTATAGTAAGATTTGGGCAATTTGTGTCCAACAGGTAATGCATCATTGAGTAAGTCAATTAATATGTCAAAAGATTTGTTAATCCATTTATTATAAACCTTCAAATGTAACAACTTGACAACAAAAGATATCCTTGAGCAACTTTTAATGACTTCCTAAAATTATCTTTTGTAATACTGTTAGGCAAACCAGTTTCATTCATAGTATCCATATAATTCCCATAATCTTCTAACATCTCGTTAATCCCATCATTAACATCATCAGTAATATCAGAATCTTCTACATCAATATTATTAATACTATCAACACCTGTATCAAAACTTCTGCTACAACTTGCTTCAAAACATTCGCTATGATAAATCTATGAAGTATATAATTTATCTATGCCTCGAATTAGCAAGTGTTATATACCACATCTTGACTTTGAATGTTCACATTTAAGCAATCTATACATGGACAATGAGTACAACATTCTACACCCATTTAATCTTTTACAAATTGTACGAAACTCTTAACTCTTTTTAAGTATTCAGTGGACCATTTCTGATGATACGCCCAACTTTTATCCATCTAGCTATACAATTAAAAGTAAATTACTATATGCAATTTAAGTTTTAAATAACATAATGATAAATCAATAGAAGTTGGCATACTAAGTTTTGATTTAAAAAAACAATGAAAATGAGCCTGCTAAGAAAGTCATCATCTATATGTAGTAAGTTTTAAACATACCTCTTGTAGTTTTCAATTTGTCACCATAACTTCAGCAAGGTACGTGGCATTGCTAGACCACATAAATTAAGAAAAGGTCTTCTCGCAGTAACTCCTAAGCACATGAAATATTTTATCGATAAGCCTCAATAGAGCTGCATCATAGGTTTTTAGCTTATATACCATCCAAGTGGTTCATAAAATAGATCATCCATAATTATAGTAGATTTCTTAGGTTTTATGTTTGAAATTATGAATTATATTTTCAATTTGTCACCATAACATCAACAAGTATATGGCATTGTTAGACCACATGAATCGAGAAAGGGTCTTCCCATTGTGAATCCTAAGCTTGTGAAATATTTCACCAGTAAGTCTCAATGAAGCTGCATCATGGGTTTCCAACCTATATACCATCCAAATGGTTTATAAAATAGATCATCCATAATTATAAGTGGATTTCTTATGTTTTATGTCTGAAATTATAAATTAAGTTTTTAATTTGTCACTGTAACACCACAAGGTACGTGACATTGTTAGGCCACATGAATCGAGAAGGGTTCTTCTCGCTAAACTCCTAAGCTCATGGAATATTTTACCGATAAGCCTCAACGGAGTTGCATTATAGGTTTCCGACCTATATACCACTCAAGTGGCTTATAAAACAAATCATCCATTATATGATAAACTTATTCCATATACAGTAACTATTTATGTAATTCATACATCTAGTCATCAATGATTTTAACAATATTCCAAACAATAACACAAAATTGAGACCTTCCTTGCACTCACACAAAAGCAAAACAAAAATACTAAGACTATTAAAGCAGAACATAAAAACTAAAAAAAAGTTGGACAACTTACCTGGACAGACATATAGAAAACTAGAGACGACGAATGACAAACGAAGAAGCTGGACAATTATTGACGTTCTCTAACCCAAACAGGGCCTAGTAAAACGACGATTTTGTATTTAATATAATACAATTATTCAATGTCAATATGAACATACACAAACATTATTTGAAACTATAAGAATTGGACATACACTAAAGTTACTATATTTGTTAAAAAGTTTGAACATATAACTATTAAAACAAAAGGTTTTCAAAACATCAAAGGGTTATTAATCGGATACTAGTGGAGCTATAAACTTAATATAAGTAAGAAAAAGAACAGAAGACTCTCCGATTAGAAGAGAGTAACCACAAAAAAAGAAGTCAGATAACATATAGAAGATGAGAGCTTGATGGAGAGCTAATTGTTCCATTGTAAAACATATAGAAGGAAAAAATGAATTGAAAAATAATTGTAGTAAAAGTTAAGATTCTTCGCATACTAAGGGTCATAATTTACTTTTTATATTATAATTTTAGTATCTTCATATTTATGGAGAAAATGCTCCATAAACATATTGATTTAACATTTTTTATAGCCAAAGAATTAATATCCCATTTTAAAGATTAATTGGTTAATAAACACTACTGTAAAGTGAACTTTTAACATCCTAAACTTAAATCTTCCTCTAAAGTACATATCATGATTTGTAACAAGGCTAAATTTATTAATAGAAACATTACCATTGCATCATTTTTCAAGCTTATATATTAAGAAGCTCTTATATAAGAATAAGCAAGCAAACACATTAAGAGGCAATTCTATAAAGGCACTAAATACCCATCACGTCCTAACAAAATTAGCCAAGAAATATGGACCTATGATGCATCTTCGACTTGGCAAAGTTACCACCATTGTTATTTCTTCTACAGAACTTGCAAAAAAAGTTATGAAGAGTCATGACTCCATTTTCGCAATAAGGCCCAATATATTTTCTTTGAGTATTTTAACTTATGGTTATAATATACATAGTATGCATTCAATTCAACTAATCTCATCTTTGCATCATCTTTATATATGCTCCAAATTTAACATTTCAAAAGGCTAAATTTTAGAGAGAGTTGTATAATATTCTCTAACAGCCCTTTCATTGAATAGTTGGCAGGCTTTCCTCTAATAAGTATAGAAGGGGAAAAAAAGTCAACTCATACACAACCAAATTAGAAACAAAATCACCTTCTTCCAAACACAAATTGTAACGCCCCAAAAATCTCGATTTTATGAATAATACTTTTTGGGTCGTGAATAGTATATCCTAAGGTGAATAGTGACACTCGAGATCCAAACTGCATTTTATTTTATTTGGCATCAAATAATTTTGTTCAAGGACAGCCTGAGGATTAAATTAGAGCTCTAAATGAGTTTATTTTAAGGGTTTAACCAAGAGTTGAGCAATGGTCAAAGTTTGACCAAAGAAAGGGTGAAAGTCAAACCTGAAACTATTAACGAATATAAATGACATTAATTATGGTCTTTATGTGAGGTTGATATTTTTCTTATGGGTATTTTTATTGAGAAAACAATTAATAGATAAAGTTAATCTAAAAAGAGAATTAGAAAACTTTTAATAAGGGACCATATGTCATTTTTGTCATTTTCTTGGCCAACTATCCTCTCTTCTTCACTAAGGAGTGCTGAGAATTACCTATTAAACACTAAATCATCAACCCCGGTTCCCTAAACTCACCATATTAACAAAAAAATTAGGAAAAGATGAAGAAAAGGTATATGGGTGTTCTTAATGAATAGTACCTGAAAATTTGTAAGGTAAGTTAATGGAGTTTTAATTATTTTTAGTACATGATTTTGATGTAGTTGCATGCATTGATGAATAAAATGCATGAAATTGAATTTGTTATGCAATATTCCGAGGATAAAGAAGAGGAATTGAAGGGGAGAGAGAAAGAGAAAGAGAAGGAATAAGAAATTGATGATTAAATTGAAGTTTATGGAAGTTTAATTTGAAGATTTGGGCATCAATTTGGTATGTGTTCTTGTAATTATACTTTTTCTAAAAATTGTGTATTGAAAAATTTAGGGTTCTTGAGTAAAATTGGAGGTTTATGAAATTGTTGTTAAAAATATTTGATTGGATGTTAAATGAAGTAGCATATGTGATTAATTGAGAATTTGGACTTATAATTTGTACTTTCCCCATTGGCTTACATTATGTTTGAATTGAGAAACTTGATATACATGTTATGTTTAATTAATTGGTGAGATGAATATGTCTTAAATGTTGTATGAAATAAATTAAAACCAATAATAGAAGGGAAAAAAGACATTTACTTTGGCCGAATATAAAATAGCTTGAATTGGTTATTATGAGCTTTTATTATGAAATTTAATTAGATTTTCCCTTGGTAAAATAGATAGAAATTAGAGGAATGTGATAAGGTTGGCATGCCAATTAGGGAGTTAGCAGTACTGCATCATGATATACATTACCGGACTGTATGGCTCCGAGAGCTCGGTTCCGGTGTAAGATATTTGATTTGTGTTATGAACTGCATGGCTCTGAGAGCTCAATTCCAATATGAATGTATATAAAAAATGAATCGTATGGTTCTGAGAACTCGATCTTGTATTTTTTTAAATCCCTTTTAATGTTGGACCCCACACCCCACCCTTCGGGGTTTGCAGGTTATACTGCGTTGTGTGTTTGCGGGTTATACCGCAGCATCCAACACAAATCAGTATTGTCCTCTTTGGTCATGCGTGAAATCCATGATTCGAACCCATGACCTCAAGGTTTTGTTTCACTTTAAGTGAACGTCTCTCACCATTGAGCCAAGTGGCACAATTTTTCAAAGTCAAACTCAAACCCCTTCAAGGCACAATTTAGCATCACTTCGTTCACATAAAATGTAGCCAAATGTTTCAATTTTAATTCAAGCTAACAACCACCTCAATTGCTCAATCATATAAAGAGTTATGAAGAAAACATTGGAACCTATACAAAGTCAACTTTCCTGCTTTTATACCTAACTAAGTTCTATCACTTCCATACTTTTTCCAAACCACTAAACATCCCAATTAGACAAGAAACCAACCAATATATCATCAAGACCTTCACTTAATCATCTTGCCTTAAAAATGGCAGCACTCACACAATTGTCTTTCCTTAGATTTCCATTCATCTAGCATTCCAAAAATCAATCCAAAACCAAGCCAAAACCAATCTAAACCATGTTAGATCATCATCCTCACACTAACATGAACTTATACCCAAACAATCAAACCACAAGCTTCATGAAATTAATGTGCAATAAATCATAATTAATGCACAATAACTCCCAATTAATGCATCTAACTACTAATTAAAGAACATATAATTAAATACTCACCTAACCAAGCTTCAAATCTTTAATTCTTCAACTTTCTCACCTCTTCAACTTTTCACCAATTCTCTACTTCTCACCACCACACACACGTTCATCTTCAAGGGATAAGAGGTAGGAGGTTCAAGCTTAAATACATGAAAGGAAGCACTTAAGGTAGGAGAGAAGAGTAGTAAGTTGGCTAGAAAAAGTGGAAAAAAATCAAAGAAGAAGAAGAAGATGGAGATTTCGGGTGAAACGACTTAAGACCAACCTTCACTTTTGTTTTTTTCTTCAATTCATTTGTTGGCTTTTTGGTGGAAGTATCGTGAATGAGGGGAGAAAGACAAGAACATTTAATGGTTAAAGACACTTGTCATTTTGATAAGAAGAAATAAGAAAAAGACAAAAACATTTAATATCATTTAATAAGAAACCCTAAGAGACTTAATCTTTAATCCATCCAATGGATCTAATTACAATCCCAAAATCATGTACTTCAATATCCAGTGCCATTGGGCAGGAATTTCCAGTACCGAAAACCAATCGGTCCACTGCTTGGCGATTTTTCTGGTCCGAAAATTTTTTCCGAAAAATTCCAAAAAATTCCTAAATTTTTCCAAAAATATAAAACACAGAACAATCCACTCCAATAAAATTTTCAAGCACGAAAACCACATTTTTCACAATAAAATCACATTTAGGCACATATATCTGGAAATGTCATGAATGCATGTACAGTCATTTTTCATGTGAAAATTTCACTATTCACATGTAAGAATATGCATGAATATGTCAACATAATTCTAACCACTCTTAGCCCTTTCCAAATTACTATTCTACCCTTCCCATTGGGGGTGGGATGTTACAAAACATGTATATTATAAGAATCTAAAATAATTGATTCACAGTTGAATAATCAAGTTGGTCGCTTGATTATTGTTTAGATTGTAGTGTTGCGATCTATCTCCATGTAAGTAAAGAAGTTTACTTGAAGGGAATGATGAGTTTCATATCATGATAGTAGTTGACTATCGACATTGGTACTATTAAATGAATATGAAATCAAGTATGTTTTCAAGAATAAAGTGGGTCGTTACTATAATCTTAAAACATACAAGTTAAGCATTCGCTTATTATGGACCACAATCTTGATGAGTGGTGAACTCATATGTGTTACATTATAATTCTTGATATGATCGGAGTGGATTTTTACAGAGTATTAATCCACTGTCTGCATGTTGGAATTATTAATTAAAACATGTATCAGGGAACATTCACTCAAATAAAGAGTTTATAGTGATATCATCACTTCTAGATGTTTTAAGGAGATT
>JANKOE010000002.1:11484961-11500149 GCA_026284465.1 Erythroxylum citrifolium | reverse complement strand
CGTTCTTCTCCTCCCTTCCATGGATGGTGCCACCATAAACACGGCCAAATCCTCCATATCCAAGAAAGTTCTTTGCACCAAACTCATCCGTATATTGGCTCAGTTCCCCAGCAGTAAAAGAGATCATATTTGCAGAATCTACCAACAAAAATTGAACTAGCTTAGCAGATAACAAAAGCTATTTCGTAAGTCTAGACATTAAAGAAGTATCCTTGATGACAATATACGTTATCTATGAACTATCCCTGACGACAATATGCATAATCTAAGAAGCAGCCAAATTGGCCAATCACCAATTAAGGATTGCTCAAAAAGCTATCGAATATAAGTACAACGACAGTGAGTGATTTGAGATTATAATTTGATCTTCATGGTGATGGTGGGTGAGAGATTGTCGTCATAATCGACAAACGCACCCAGAGGTACTATGACAGGCTCGACCTCGCCGGCCAATTCAGCCTGAACAAAGAAAGAAAAGATGTTGATTTAGAAGACGTAGGTTGTGCTATTTATATGTAGGCACAAGTTGCATATCAGAACCATGTACGAAATGTCCTGGAAGCTTCGTGAGCTGAATTGCTGACTGGATTATATTAGTTTAAAATACATTAAAAAGGAAACATACATTAGAAATCAGATTTTTAATTTGAGCAAAAATTCAGCATATTTGATTAAGCGTACGAATTGAAATAAATTTTCACGGTTTTATATGCCATGCTCAAGTTTTGTACAACAGTGAGCTTAGTTACAGCAAAGAAAGTTAATTAAATTTTGCAAAGAAGATATTTAATTTAATTTAAATATCTTCAAATATATAAATTTTAAATAAAAATTGATTTATTAATTAAAATATATTTAAAATAAATATTAATTTTTAAATAAAAGTTAATTTTTAAAATTATTTATCTTAATAAATACATTTTTAAATAATTTATTAATAAATATTATATAAGAAACTAAGATAAATTTATTTAATTAAAATAATTTATCTTCAAACTTTATATAATATGTAATTATTATTAATGATAAAAATATAAGTAAATTGACATTATTAACTAAACAAATTTTTTTATTTTTTAAAAAGAAAAAAAACTGAAAACAGTAAACGAAAATTAAAAATAACAACAACAAAAATATAGGTAGTGTAATTTTATACAAAGGTTGGTGGTAGTAAATGGATATGTGGGATTCTGATTCTGTTACTTTCATGGTATCCAAGCTTACCAACTCTTTGTACGTCATAAAATGAGATGCTTTTTGTAATAAAGATAAACCGATTAGGTGTTTGTTCCGCAAAGAAGTCAATTTAAGTCTATGAGTTTCTCAGTCTCGAAACCGCGTGGCACGCGAGATCCTGTAGACGAACCGCGTGGCAAGTGAGAGTATGTAGACGAACCGCGTGGCACGTGAGAGTATGCAGAATAGCGAAAGAGTGTCTTTAACAAATAGACGAACCGCGTGGCACGTGAGAGTATGCAGAATAGCGAAAGAGTGTCTTTAACAAATAGCTGATTGTATTAGTTATTAACTGATAGATAATTTTTATCAACTGATTTAATTAGTAAATTGTATTAGCTATTTGTTAGAGAAGTTTGGCAAAATTAGTTATTTATATGAAAAATAACTTATAAGGATATAACTTTAAAAAAAATTATAAAGATATGGATATTATATATCTTAGTATTTTGTTGAATATTCATATAGGAATTTAAATTTTAGATATTTAATTCTACAAAAATTAAGTTTATAACTTTAATAAAAATATAGAACATTTAATAATAATAATTATTAATTGTTATTATTATTGTTATTGTTATTGTTGTTGTTGTTGTTGTTATTACTATTATTATGATGATGATGATGATGATGTTATTATTGATTCAATTAATTAAACTATTAAGTTTTTTTGATATTTAATATGATTTGTTTTAATATTATTTATATTATAGATAAATGATCATATCAAATTTTCTAAAATCAAAATAAGTTAACATTAAGTTTAGATTTGGAATATAATACATTCCAATTTAAGCTACGAGCCTTTTGCTTAAGAAATAAGAAGTAATATATATCACAGAATATTGCATTATTTTTTATTTTATATAGAACTAAATTATTAAATATTGAAGGATCAATATTAAATTACCTATATAGCAAATTTTTATATTTCTTTTAAATTTATCATTTTCCTTTCTTCTGTAATATTTGGAAGCATCAAAATAGAACATTTTTTTATTGTAATTAAATCTTGGAGTTGAGGTTGAATGTTGTTGGTGTAGTATGGTTAGAGCTATAGCATTTAAAAATTCTTTTAACATCAAATTGGGGGTTAAGGGTTTCCAATTTTGATTGTCCCAATGGTCAAATGCTCCCAACCCACTCCTCTGAAAAGCTTCCCTGCCATCTTCCTTATTGGTTCCTCCAATGTTGACAAGCAAACCATCCTCTCTCGTAGCTCTACTCTCTTTTTTCTCTCTTTCATTTGTATTTCAATCCTAACAAAACGTTCGAGCTGATTAAAAGCGTAATATTTTCCGTTCCAGGATTACTTTCAATGAATTTCTGGGACACTACTGATGATACATCATCCTCTTCTTAGATTATTTTCATGGGTTCATTTCTTTTCTTCAGTTTGTTTGATGGTTTCCTTCTTTTTGTCAATCTATTTGTTAAAAAAAGGTTTAAAAAAAATTCGTTGGAGAGAACAACAGGTAGACGCGCGATGAGAGGAGATCAGCAGGCGGGGGAGGCGTGGTGGAGAGGGAGATCGACAAGCGTGAGAAGACGACAGTGAGTGGAGAATCATTGGGAGGATTGGGAAAAAATCATTAGAAAAATTTTTTAAAGTGAGAGAGGTCTGTGGTGGGCAAATTTGGCATATAGGTTTGAGATAATCAGCTGATTATCCCAAACGTTGCTTACAAGCAGCTTATTCATCTTCAGCAGTTTGTGGTCAATCAGTTGCTGAAAAAGTTGTTATCCAAACAACTTTATCAGCTGCTTGAGGAGTCAACAAGCTAAAAATAACCAATCAGCTAAAAAAATAGCTAATTGGAGTGTAACCAAATGGGGCCTATATCTTTCGATACTGCCATTAGCTTTTCGCTTTATTTTGAGAACCCACTTGTTCCCAATTGCTTTACGCCCTTCAGGGAGGTCAACTAAGTCCCATACTTGATTTGAGCTTAAAGAAGCCATTTCTTCTGTCATTGCTTTTATCCATTCTTCTTTAGCAGGGCCAGTAAGAGCCTCATTTGCATTCCTTGGCTCTTCTTCCTCTTGCGGAACAATCATATTAATTTCTCCTTCAATCTCAAAATGACATCGGGGAATTATTCCTCGATTACTTCGTCTTAACTAAGGTTCATCATAAACAAATTCATGATTGATCTGATTGCTCCCACTCGGATAAGTCATTATAGAGAACCTTTCTGTGGAATTGCTCCCATTTGGTTGAAGTTCCTCATCTTGATTCTTCATAACAGAATCATTCTGATCAAGCGACTCATATAACAATAGGTCTATACCTATTTCGCCTTGCTTGGGAAAATCATTCTCTAAGAATGTTACATCTTGTGATTCAAATTCAGTTGCACCTCCATTGCCTTGTATGTATAACAATGTATCTGTTCATACTTCTAAGCCTTCTTTTGTCGAAGTGATCTTCACAGAGAGAATATCCAATAAGGGTTTGTTGACAACATCTCCATCCTCTCCTATTAACATGACTGCATCGTGATCCCTCCACTAATGCACCATCAGTGTAGTAGTACTACTAGTACCGATGGATTGGCTTCGAACGCTATTCATACTTCTAAGCCTTCCTTTCGTTTTCATTTTTTTAATCTTTTCTATCCTGGCTTAGAGAGAGAGAAGAAACAACTCTCAACACAACGTTTTCGTAAGAACCATTTTGTCACTGTAAAAGACCAATCATTTTTCACTATTGAAGACTTCCAAAAACATCTTCCCAACACTCATAAAAGAAGAGAAAAATGAAAAACCGAGATTCAAGATATTCATAAAAATGCATAGTTATTCACAAATCATCCATAGCCGCATTGCAAATTTACACATGCATATATATAACACACAAAAAATTACTGGCTTTGATACCAATGTTAGAAATAGGCAAGATAAAACACAATCACACAGATCATGTCGAACAGGATCGTTCATATGCATATAAAACAAAGAATCACATACTTGAATTCGTGTTATGATTCCACCGGTAATAGAACTTTCTGTTTGTAATTTTCTGCAGAGTTATTCTTCTCCTTTATGTAAAACTTGAGGGAAGAAAAAACAGATGGAACCAATACAAGTATAGATGTTTTCATTATTAAACGTTGCGTTCATATTTGTCTTCATATAACTAGCTTTGGTAGTTATTCAAGAGCAGTGACTATTATACCCTTCGTGGGTGTATATTAGTCATTAGGAGGAATGTGGCAAAATTCTCCTTAATGAAGAACAAATTGATGCATAACAAATCTCCTCATCAAAGACTAATCACCCTTGCTTTTAATGCCAATCTTCTTCTTTAAGATTTTAGTATCATTCAAATTAGCTCTCTTTATTTATTATTTGCATCTCATGTTCTATTATGAAGCTATTAGATAAGCATATGATTATATATACTTTATGTTTTGTAAAGCTTCCTCGAATCTTCAAGAGAACATAGATGGAAATGAAGACGGTGGCGATGTCCTGATGGTCCATACAAGATTAAGGAAATCAGTTGTTTTGGAACAGTCGTCAATTACAAAAACTATGTCTATTCATTGTGACAATGATGGAGTCACTCAATCGGGTATGAATGTGTTCATATTTAGGTTCCTTATATCATTTTATTTAGATTTGATTGTTTTATATTGTTTGTTTCTTAAGTAAAACACATAATATGAGCGGTTCATCTAAATCAGTGATCCATACTATATCTGGAAAATTATTCATTATATCTTCTACTAGTTTAGTTAAAGCCAAGATGTTGTTGGAAGAGAGTGTCAATAAACCAACTCCTTAAGGATAATATTTTACTGTTTCAATTTATGCCTTCAAACGTGCAAGGAGCCTTTTTGGGAATCCAAACATAGGGAACTCATTTACCTTATCTACTGAGACTCATGCCACTTGGAATCTAAAAAAATAATCATTTCTTTTTTCTTTTTGAAGGAATAGGTGTAAAACTTTATTTATTGTTTTATTTGTAAGAATTATTAAATTTCTAATTAAAAACTTGTATTACTTACCATATATCATTATAATATATTACTCACAATATATCAATATATTAATTATTTTTTGTAATAATTATATATCATTATATTACAAACTTCATGTTAACATTATTTGAAAATTATATGACACTGTATATAATTGTCAAATTATATAATTTAAAAGAGAAAATTTAAAAAGTTTATATCTATGTAATGTTAATTAATTTTGAGTTTACAATTTCATAAATTACTGAATGATCTGATATTTTTGTTAGCTAAACTTATTTTTAAATTTACAATCATTGTTAATAATATTAAATTTGATTTTTCTCAATATGATGTTCAGTCACAAAATGGTCAAGTCAAAGTTAGTCAATTCATAATTATAAATAGTAGAATTATTTTGTTATTTAAGCTTTTGACAATGATTTTTAAAAAAATGTCACCAAATATCTGGGTTTTTGTGACATTTTAAAATTTTGTCACCAAAGGATAACCCTTTGGCGAGGAAAAAAGTAAACCGTCACAAAAGAATGAACCTTTTGCATCGATTCTAGCAAAACGTCACCAAAGACTTCTAATTAGCAATGTATTTATAAAATGTCGTAAAACGTAAAGATTTTGGCTACATTTTTTAAAATCGTCACCAAAAGCTAATTTTTAATCACGATTTTCAGCTTTTGACGACGTTTTTGAAATCGTCACAAAAAAAACGTAACAAAAACTCAACTTTGTTGTAGTGTGTGTTTTAGGATGAGTTTAGGATAATTGTTTTCTAAAGTCCCATAGTTCTTAATAAAAAAATCCAAAGCACCATGGAAGATCTCAAGAGCCAGGAGCTTCCTCTCACGTTGCTAATTTTGTTAATTGCCTATCCATTAATATACACTACTATGATTTCCTTCTTTTTCAGAAAATGGGTTGCAGCCCACCGTTGCTCTGTATTTCAACATTACCAATTGAGTTCAAATTTTATAAAATTAGATTACAATCTTTGCAAACATTAATTGCTTTTTGTACTAATTGTATTTCTAAGTATATGTTTAAAAGCTACCCATACATTTTTTTGTTTATCAATTTTAAATATGAAAAATAATTGCATTCTTTGGCTTTATTTTACACTTTTATACTTAAGGTTTAGCATATTAGTACTCAAATTTGTACAATTGATGTTTTTAATCATACAAGGGTTCCTCACCAAGTTCATATAATTTTGTTTCCTATACCAAATTATCCCTTTTTATCAACTTGTACAATTTAAGAAACTAATGGAGAAGTTCATAATCAACTATGTGAATATAAAGAATGATTAGGATTAGTATGCATCTAAATTTTGTTTAACAAGTTATTTGAGATACATAGATATAATATTGATATATTAAGAAGGACACCTTAGTTTGTGGCTTCTGTGTCCTAATTACATGCAAATTCACAATAAAAAAGCATAGGGTAGAAATAACATAGTTCCGTTGAAGTCTTTAACTTTTTACATATTGCATGTGCATGCAATTATGCTATAAACGACAACAAGGTCACAATGCACTTTCCATTGAGTGTGTACAATGTGAAATTCTTATATAAGACAATTCCTTGTGCTTTAATTACTTAATCTTCGACTTCTCAGCTTGTAATTTTGACACACTAGCCTAAAACTTTTATAAATCGAAGCCCAAGTTCTTAATAACCGGTCTTGAAGGGCTTGACAGACTTGAGATCACCAGCGACCCCAGCAATAGATCCAGCAGCAGCAGCTATAGTAATAATGAGACAAGCACCGCTTAAGATTTGAAGGCAAAGCCATCTTGTGCTCCATTTTGGTATCTGTTTCTGTGCAATGTACATCTGAACTGGGAAATAAACTGTTAATGGCCAAAATCCCAGAGCCCCTAGGAGTCCAACAATGTCATTGAAGAATGGAAGTAGCATTGAGATCACAGTTGTAGTGATCACAAAAGCTGTCCTCCAAACCAGTCTGAACAGGTTAAGCTTGTAGGATCCAACTTTGATTTCTCTGGTGATGAACTCACTGTCTGGAAACCTTCTGGCTGCCTCTTTTTCAATGAAGGCAAAGAGTGGTTGGCAGAAGACTTGGTATGCACCAACAAGGTGAATTACTATAGCAACATTGGCAATGTCAAGTAGCCAATATGGATTGTAGAAGCCAAAACCTGTCAAGAGGTTTCCAGGTGACTTGTCTCCTAAAGCTGCATAGCCAAAGCAGCCACATGACATATAGAATAGGGTTGTGACAATAACACTTATCAGGCTTGCTTTCTTCATCGTCTTTGATTCTGCTGGAGGAGACCTTATTGTGTCCTGAAGTACAATAACCCATGCAGGGTGCTTTAGTTATGATTCTCAAGATAAATCTAACTGGTTTTGCACGTTTCCAGTTGTATATACCTGAATTTCAATAAGGATGATGGAGTATGAATAGGCAAATGCAATGTCTCCAAGTGCCTGGAAGCTTCTCCATAACTTTTGTGTTGGCGTCACTGTTCCAATGCTTATACCTGTCAAACTTCCCATGACTTTCCCATTTTCTGCAACTTTAGCTATGCCAAGTCCAAGACCAATCGTTGAGTAGGTAAAAGACATGACTGCGGCAACAATGGAGAGCCACCATAACTGATCGAAGTCAGGAATCTGAGAGAAAATTATTTCCGCGATGCCAAACGCAATCATGTAAGGATTGGCATTCATGTGGCAGGGATTCTTGCCACCACTTTTGTGGATGCAATTAGACCTCTTGACGGCCCTGAGAGCAGGCAAAACCATTTAGTCTACGGAATTCTGCATTAGATTTTATAAAATTTTGAACTCGACTAAGCTAAAATAAAATCAGAACTCACATCATGCTTATCGATGATGCAATTGTGTAGCCAATGGAAATTCCAAAAAGGTTTAAATACTGAACCATTCCGCAAATCCTGACGTAGGAGCCTCCTGGGAAAAGACAGAAAGAAATGACAGTGTAAGCTTTTAGTTAACCAAAATCTGAACATGATTTCTCAAGCACGACTTACCGAGATTGGCTCGAACAGCATCCATGTAAGTGTAGTTCCTCTTGCCAGTGACAGGATCACCGGAACGGTAACAAGAAGCTAGCAGAGTGGACGTATAGTAAGTAACCATTGAGAACAAGAACAAAACGGATGGACCAGCAATCCACCCCAACTGAGCAGTGGCCCAAGCCAAAGACAGGACGCCAGAACCAATCACAGCCGTTATTATGTGAGCACTTGCGGTCCAAAGAGTTCCTGATCAGAGCATCATCATTAACAAGATTTAGACTCTGAGCATGTAGCAGCTAGAAAGCTGATATAAACCATTACTTAAGCTAGAAATCATGCGAATGTGTTTACCAGTTCTCTTTAGCTTTCCATCATCATCAAACCACTCCCTGGATCCAACTTGAGGCTCCAAGTCAATAGCAACATCGAAAACTTGGTGGTTCTTTCTGGACCCATGGTTGTCACCCATCTTGACTTAAACCAAGTCTGCAAATCCTTTTTCTGATAGGTCTTGAAAGAAAAGAGGGACTCTTTCCCTTCACTGAATTAACTAAGCTAACAAACAGAAACAACCAAGCAAATGTTAGCAGCTAGAGAGCTTGAATTTGCTCGATCGTGAATTTCGGGTGCATCTCTTGGGGAACTTAGGGGGCATATATATAGGCAGGAGAACAGGAAAAGCAACAAAAAAATAAGCTAATATTTTAATCAATAATGTATGTTTCAGTGACCACCTTTGGACTCAAGATTCTGGTCTTATTGTTTCTCCGCCATCCTTTGCTAAAGAATATGGTCCCAAAGCACATCATTCACTCCATTGAATGGCGCTAGTGTGAAATGGAGGTGGTGAGTGGAGGCATTTGGACAAAATTCTTCTTTCAGCTTAAAATAAAGGAGACATGGTGCAAGCACTTAGGCTTTCATCATTTATAAGTAGAAGTTATTACCATAGATAGGTGGACAAAGCAGTATCAGATTCCTTGTCTTTAGTCTCCAATGAATGTGGAAAGAAAGGTTATTAAATAAAGGACATTTTGCTTTCCAGACATTGTAATAGTATCTTGGATTTGTGATTTTATCCTTCTCCAATCAATCGAATACCTTTGTTACAAGATTTGATCTCGGACATGTACATTGTACGATAGCCGCCACCGCTATGAATGGAACTGAATAGCAATTAGCAACAGACTCCAGCTTTTATTAATTGCCCCACTAAAACCTTAAGTACACTTACGTGGCAAAACCAGCAACCTACACTGTGGAGTTGGGTTTTTCTCTTGCATTTGGGCGTTCCAAATTCTATTTACAGCTCGTAATAATGATTTCCACAACTTTCGGTATAGCTTTAAGAATACTTATTTGATACACCCTCTTGTTATTATATATTAATCCCTATCATAGTTACTATTACTTTGTAGGTTGGTTCTGCAAGGAAACAAGGTGGGTGAAAATATTACATAGGTTGAAGAATTGAAGAATCCATCATAACGCTTTAGATTGAATAATCAGTACAGTAAGGAATAATTTCAAGATGTAAACTATTGTAAAGATGACAAATGTCAAGCCTAGTCGATCATTCTGTCCCTAAGTGTTGTATATTAAGTCAAACAACACTTCTCTTGAGCAAAGAAATTACATTAGTGCTTGGCTGTAGCCCTTTCTTCTGCTACCTGACTAAACTTCTTATTGATTATTGTCATCAAGGTTACAATTCAATGTAAAATTATGTAATCTAAGATTTAAGTTACACTTTGCAATGGACGCTTGACAATATTGTAAAAGAAAAAAGATAGCAGGCATTATTGTGATGATTTTCCACTACAAAAAAAAAAGAATTAGCGACGGAAACTTACCGACGGAAAATATACCGTTGCAAATTACCAATGGAAAATCTATTTCCGTCGGTAAAATTGACGAGAAAATTTTCGTTTAACGACGTTACTAATATCTATCGCTAAATATAGAGGGAAATCATCCCGACAAATTTTATGATGGGCTTTAGTGACGGTATAAGATTTCTGTCTGTAAATTTAGCAACGGTATAAGATATCCGTCAGTAAAAAGGTGGGAAATATTGGCGGAATAAAAAAATTGAATTTACCTACAGAAATTTCCGTCGATAAATTCTTTTTAAATTTAAACTCACCTAACTTCCCCCTGCATCTTCTTCCTTCTTCCTGCGTCTCCTCTTCAGTTTTTTTCTCTCCAGTTTCTCTGTTGTGGACTCTTTTTTGCTCGTCATCGTGTCCCACCTGCCGTTTCCTCCTTCTTCCTCCTCCAGATCTGCCAATGCCCCCTCCCCCCTTCCCTTGCATCTTCTTCTTCCTTCTTCCTGCATCTCCTCTTCAGTTTTCTTCTCTTCGATTTCTCTGTTGTGGACTCCTTTTTGCTCGTCAGCGTTGTCTTCTTCAGCCATTGTCATCGTGTCCCACTTGTCGTTTCCTCCTTCTTCCTCCTCCAAATCTGCCGCTGAGTCGTTGGAGGTGCTGCATCGTCAAGGTATTTTTATCTTCTTTGTGCTCTCCGTGCTCTCTTGTAATTGGTTAATTGTTACATTTAGGGGTTTTTATTTAGGAGTTTTGTGATTTTGACTTTCTTTTTCTTTCTTATTTTGATTCGGTGATGCTTTTCAGATGAATCGGAGCTATAGAAGCGTTAAGCAAATAGTAAAGAGATTAGAGGAGGCTACGGTCTCTTATAGAGACTCTGAGAGAGAGATGTTAATAGAAAGATAGTTGGTTGTACTCAAAGAAGTTGAGAAATTTGTGGCTAGTTCTGTTAAAGATAAAAGGATAAGTCTTGAAGAACACCTCGTCAACGATGATAGGGATTTTTTTTAAATTTCAATTTTATTTACAAACAGAAAATAAAATTCCGTCAATAAAATGATCGATATTTACCAACGGAATATTTAGATCCGTAGGCAAATTTACTAACGGAATATTTAAATCTGTAGGTAAATTTACCTAAAGTCGTTTTAACGACGTTATTGTCCATCAATAATTTCCGTCGCTATTTTATATTACCGACGAAATGTAAACGTTTTCTATCGGTAATTTTTGTCGCTAAACGACCTTTTTCTTATAGTGTTTGTAGGTATGATAGTCGATATAGATTAAATTATCATACATACTAAAATCATAAAAACTATGTTTGAGAATAAAGTGGGATCCTGCGGTGTAGTAGCCGGTGAATCACTGATCAAAGAGCAGATTTTGGAGAGATTCTTCATCGATCTAGTGGCCGGTGAATCACTGATGCAAGAGTAAGCAGCCGCCAAATTTAATGATTTGGTGGGACCCACAGATGTAATGGCAACACAGAAGCACTATGTTGTGACTCAAAATTGTTGCTATTCTCTATTATGAGAAAATAATAGCTTCGATATTTTGGCAGGTTATGCCAACCAAATCGAAAGGCCGGTAGACAATTAGGCTTAAATTGAACCAGCCAAAGCTAATTATATATACTAATATTAGGTTTCATGCCAAATTGGCAGAACTGATGAGTCGAGATTAGTTAATATTCTAGGTAGAGAAAGCTTTTTTTTTTTGGTCTTAGACTAGGGTATCTACCGGTGGATCCAATGACTAATCCCCTCGCTGGTTTGTAGGCAGGATGGGACTACTGGCCCAAAGATTTAAGGCTACTCCATACCCAAAGTCAAGGATCGAATCACTGACCTTTGCTTAAGGATGGATGAGTCTCTGCCACTCAACCACACCCCTTGAGTTGGTAAAGAAAGTTTTCAAAACCATGTTGGAACAAGTGATTTCCTTAGGCATCAACTGCTGCAAATTTAGAGTCTAGATCATCTGTCTAATATTACTCTGTTTTATTCTATCTCGTAGAATCTAAGTCATTTATTTTGTGAGACCCACGCAAAATTCAAATGGTTGAGATTTATTGGACGAAGATCTGGACTCGCAAATCTATGTTGTGGTACTTTTAAGTTTTAACTTTGGCCTTTCATATCTTGGGTAAAAGACCACAAGGTCGAAATCAGATTTGATAATATAATATATGCCCCACTAAAAACTTTAGAATCTAATGCACGGTTCTTTTCTACTTCTTTGGTTGATGACCCCGAAGAGAGGGAACAGTAGTTAGGACTTCAGTTTCCATTTTGCTTTGTTTCCATGTAGTGGTATAGAGAAAATATCTTCTTGTGGACTTTTGAGCAGGGCTTCAATATAAGCTATAATCCCAAACATGGCTAGCAGCAGAGCTCATGATTTTGGGTTTACAAGTCTAGATGAGTTAGGCTAATATATGACTTTGTCACTTAAGATAAGCATGGATCTGAACGAGTACGATGAGAAACAATTACTGGGAGCTAAGATCACTATTCACTAGCATCATTTATAAGCTTCCCTTGACAGCTTCAGACATGAAAGACACCTTACTTATAATCGCTCATCTGCTTAGTTGTGATTCGTCTGTCATATTATACAAACGCGATCAGAACATCTGAAAGGGAATAACTGAATATAATTACAAGATACAAGTAAGGAACAAATTTAGAGCTCGTCACATATCGAGTGTTGCCTTGAAAAGGACTTTATCAAGTAGGGACCCGTTTGGACAATGATTTCTTCTAATGAGTCTAGTAAGTCAAGGCTCGTGTTTAGATTTTTTTTCTCACCTTTGGACCTACCGTTGGCGGATATCTACCAAGGTCGATCTTAGATAGCTTTAATTGATACTGAGTTGCCTGAAAAGGAAATTTCAGGAACATATAATAGCGACAGGGATTTAAAGCAACGAGAGGAATAATAAGATTCTGGGACAAAAGGAAAAGGAGAAAGAAGGAAGCACGTGAGCACAACGAAGTTGGTCCTCTTTGGATGGTAAAGAGAAGGTCAACCTCTCCTCTCTCATGGTGGGGACTTAGCGTAGTTATATAGGAAATAATCATATACATACCTCCAACTCCACGACGGCCTTTTGGAGTTATGAAGGATACAGCTACATAAGTCAACTATGGCTCCCTGAAGACTCGTGACTGTTACTCCCATCATTATCATATCGCATTGCAGCTTCTTGAAACCTCAATTTTAAGAATTCCAGCATAGTTGCTTACTCAAATTGTTTCTTGTATCACTCTTATGTATATAGATGACTTGTTTCGATTTCTAGTTCCATATACCTTCCCCTTTTAATTTATCTAATAAGATAAAATTTGAAACACCACAATTTTAATTGAACCAAGAGAAAGTTCAATCTTAAGTTTAGTAAAAGAAAAAAAATATCCAATGAAATTTTTATACTTAATTTACAATTCAATTTTAATTTTAAAGTGTTATTTAGGCATCTTTAATAAAATATATACAAATAAATATATAATTAAAAATATGGTTAATATACTATTTTTTACATTTTATTCAAATGATTTAAAAAATATGCAATTATTTTAAATATATACTTTTGAATTTTAAAGAAAATATATTGTTTTTAAACCATTTGAATATAGTTAAGTATACGGTCACTTAACATAGTATTAGAGTCTTTGTGACCAATTGGCCGTGAGTTCAAATCCTACCACTCACTTATTATTCAGCACAAAATAGAATGATCATGTGCAATTTTCAAGCCCAAAGGATTTTCATTTAAGGGGGTGTGTTAGTGAATATATAAAACCAATTAAGTTGGCCTCACATAACAGCTTAAGCTATTGTGGTGAAATGATCACTCGACAACGACCATAATTAGTTATAAACAATTTAAATTGACAAATACTATAAAAGAGCCCCTGTGATATACTTGATTATCCATCTTAGCTCATGTGTTTTTAATTCGTTCACCTTAGCCCCTATGTTTTTTATTCTCATTCAAGATATCCCAATTGGCTATTTTCGGACAAATTTGCTCTTAGATTATTGAAATACATTTTTTTTAATCTCTTGATTTCAATGGCAAAATTGTCTGAAAATACCCAATTGGGGTATCTTGAATGAGAATAAAAATACAGAGGCTAAGGTGAACGAATTAAAAACATAAGGGCTAAGATGAATAATCAAATATATCACAAGGACTCTTTTATAATATTTGTCAATTTAAATTGTTTATTTTTAAAACTAATTTAAAAGTACAGACATAGACATCAAAGATTTACATCTCTTTTTGGCTTTAAAAAAAATAGATTCTTGTCTGAAGTCACATCAATAAGACGTGATGATGGGCGGAAGGTTTAGGTTTTGAAGTGAAGTGCAAATTGCTGACTAGTCGGGTTTGATTGTGTTTGTGTATCACACCATGCATGAAATTTCCTTTTCTTTCTTTTGTTTCTGTGGTTCGTGGGGGTGGTGAAAAGGCAATCAAATCTTCTGTTCCACTTTCGCAATATCACCTTATGCCTATGAAATTTAGATTTTATGGGCAGGATGGCACTGGTAAAGTGGAACAGCCAGCTTATGCCCGGGGATAAGAGAAAACTAATAGAATGGGTACGTGTCTTCCGTTTCTTGACAAAGAACAAAAAAAGAATCTGTCTCTTGTTGAACTTGGCTCGTGGAGGAGAGGTTGGCGGACTCGGGTTTGACTCAGTGGTCCCTTTCTTAAGTCTCAGGCCAGGTGGTGAAGGAAATATGAAAGTGGAGTCGACCTTAGCTTATAGTGCTTGTCATTGAATCATGAGACGCGACCACCGAGTTTTTCCTTCTTTCCACCATCCTCTCTGAGTCTCTGGTTCACAACAGCCGCTAAGATTAGGGTAGGATGGTTGCGTCTAATTATTTAGAACAAACGGAAATGCTGAGAGATGAGAAGGAGAACCTTTTTCAGGCTCGTTCATAAGTAATAGTCCCTCTAATTCATAACGAGTGTCTTTTTAAATACATTTTAATTATTTAAAATAAGTGTCATTCTTGACTTTGTATGCATGTTTATAATTTTAATATGCAATTTCTCTTACAATTTTCTATTACTCCTATATGCAATTTCTCTCTCATCTTAA
>JANKOE010000002.1:11449731-11460731 GCA_026284465.1 Erythroxylum citrifolium | reverse complement strand
AGGCCATGAGATGATCTCTAATTTAGGTAATAAAAATTGTGAGTGGTGAGTGGCAAGTGTTGTGACACTTGTCACTTGCCACTTGTCATTTTGTCGTGGTCTCTAATTGGCTCTTTTAAAAAGCTAGTTCATTTGTCTCCAATGTTCAACCCAAATTTCTCTTAATTTTCAATGACACTTGTCATTAAATCTTAATGCCACTTATCAATAATTTCTATTGCCATTTGACATTTATTTTTACTACTATTCATCAATTGTTCTGCCACTTGATATTTTTTAGTCCAAAAATATCCTTAAATTCTAAAAAATTCTCATATTTTACCAAAAATTATAATTCAGTACTTATACACTCCAACTCAGTTTTTAAGACACATAATCTATAATTCACAATATAATCGCATTAAAACAATCATTTATACTCGAAAAATGTCAAATAAGTGCATGAACAATTCATTGTAATGTGTGCAATAATCAAATTCGCGTGTGTGTATGCTAACATTATGAATGGGCATGAAATGTATTTTTCTAATCTCTCATTGCTATTTCTCAATTACAGAAATCTAGGGTTCTAATCCTTAGTATGAAAACATGATGTTACATTAATATTATTATTTATATACATAGAATGTGATCACTAAGTGAACCACATTCTAATATATTGAACTATAGTTCATTATTGAAAGCAATAAATGTAGGTTTGTAGTTGTGAAATTGTTCAAATTGTAAATATTCCTTGATATACTTATTATAAAGGGTAGGTATTGATCTTAAATAAGAGTTGTAAATAGTTACTCGCGTATGTATAAAATAAGATAATAAGACAATTGTTAGAGTTTTTCTATTAAAAAGAAGAGATTATAAGAAATTTTCTTCAAATGTAATGAAAAAAGATGTTATATAGAGAATTTATTTTCATCCATTAAAGAAAGTAAGATAGTGAAAATAAGATTTCTAAGTAACTTTAAGCTAACAATTATTCTCGATTATTATTATTCTCGATTATTTTATAATTGACATATACATGTAATTCAATTATCGATGTTTAAATAAGGAAAAAATGCACATATAATTTAACCTCTCTTATGAACTATTTGGAGGCCATATGACCATCATTGCTAAAATAATTAAACATAAAATTATTTTAAAATTTTCAATGTCATAATTTTTTTAAATAAATAAAATTTAAAAATCACATTAATTACATTATTGTATATGCTAACATAAATCAAGTTTAGACCACACCATGAAAGGCAGGACCGCAGGAGTGTCGTTTGTGTAAAGGCCATAAATGTCCCTTAGATTTTCTGTCCCATTATCTCTGTACTAATTCTGTTTCATTTCACCTTAGCTATTTATTTATGGAGATCTTCTTAAATTTTTTGTCCTATTATCTCTGTACTAAATCTGTATCGTTTCAAATCTACGCAAATAAATGACTAAAATAAAATGGCTCCAAATCTTCTGTACCGTTTTTCCAATTCCAGCATTATCATCCACAAATTCCATTTATTTATTGCAAAGCTTGTGGACGAGGTTATCGGGCACAGGGTTAGAACTGGAAAAAGGTACAGAGGATTTAGTTCCAAATAAAATAGGATAGAATTAATAGGGATAAATGAACAATTGGCACAGGATAACGGGACAGAGGGTGACGTACCAAAAATGTAATATCAACGGCAAGAATGGATGCACGTCCAGAATATGACGAATAACAAATACCAATCCTGTCTTATCCTGATGGAGATTGGCAAGATCAATATCAATAAGAATAACAGCTCATAAATGGGAAAAGCCTATAAATATTTAAGCACGGCCAGACAAATATCAGGATTTCTATTTTGCTCAATCAATCTATTTGGATTAAAATTGACTCATACTTTTATGACGACATCCTTGTCACGACTCACCCACTCTTGATGTGGTCTTGAGTTTTCCACGTGTACAAGTTCCAAATGTAGGGACCAACCAAACTGGTAATACACGTCACCTCTTACAAAAGAATCTCGTCTTCTCCAGCAAATTATCAAGGTTGTATTGCAACACTTCGTTGGAATCTTGTCTTCTCCAACAATTATCAAGGTTATATTCCAACACTTGTTTCTCACTTATTCATCAGCAGCCAAATGAAATGAGGTCGACAAGACTTCTTGTTTATCTTCTCCACCTGTTCCTAGTCCTTTCCCGGGCGACGGCGGACCATGAGACTCCCAGCAGTACGAGCATCATCTTCGCCACACTTGGCAGCAGAACAGAGTATGCTTTTGACATCTATTCCCTCCCTACCCAACATCCGCCAACCTCAGCCAACGAGCTTCGAATCACCGACGGCGAGTCCCTTAACTTCAACGGTCACTTCCCTCCTCCGTCCTCAGCTCTCCTCTCTCTTTTTCCCGATCAGAATCGAGAGGGACCACAAAGCCCAACCCCTGTCGCAGTCGTCTACGTTACGGAGCGGAATGGATCATCCACGATCTTCTTCGACGCCGTATACTACCATGCTCCGCGAAGCTCCAGAGCGAGATCAATCCTTGAGATTCCTACACGTGTCCAGATCCCGCTACTGAAGGGCAAAAGTGGGATTTCAATGAAGGATAAACCCACTGTTGTTGGTAACAATTTACTGTACGTGTCAACCCATGAGGACGCTGACATGCCCAGGACGAGTTGGGCTGCTGTGTACTCCACTGAGTTGACAACCGGAGTGACTCGGAGGCTGACGCCGTACGGAATTGCAGATTTTAGCCCTGCCGTGTCGCCGTCGGGGATTTACACTGCGGTGGCGTCTTATGGAGAGAAAGGGTGGACCGGTGAAGTAGAAGAACTCAGTACTGACATCTACCTATTCTTGACTCGGGACGGGACTCGCAGAGTCAAAGTCGTAGAACACGGAGGTTGGCCGAGTTGGGTTGATGATTCAACATTTTATTTTCATAGAAGAAGCGAAGAAGATAATTGGATTAGTGTTTACAAAGCGGTATTGCCGACTCAGGGAACGATTTCAACTGCGTCGGTAAAAGTTGAACGAGTTACTCCTCCGGGTCTCCACGCCTTCACTCCAGCTGCATCTCCAAGTAACAAAAGCTTCATAGCAGTAGCAACTAGAAGACCCAGCTCCAACTACCGCCACATAGAGCTATACGACCTTGTGAAGAACGATTTCATGGAGTTGACACGGTTGGTTTCTGAAAAAACTCACCATTTCAATCCGTTTATATCGCCGGATGCGTCCCGAGTTGGCTATCACAGGTGCAGAGGTACGAATAACGATAAAAGGAAAGCCCCTTTATTACTTGAGAATCTCCGGAGCCCAGTACAAGAAATATCGCTGTTTCGAGTCGACGGGTCGTTTCCCTCCTTCTCACCCGCGGGTGATCGTATTGCTTACGTTGATTTCCCTGGCGTGTACGTAGTGAACCGGGATGGTTCGAACCGGAGAATGGTTTACGCGAAGATGTCGTTCTCCACTGCATGGAACCCGGTTCTTCAAGGGGTGGTGTACACAAGCTCTGGGCCTACATTTTCATCAGAGAGCACAGAGGTTGATATAATAGCCATCAACGTCGATGGAGCTGATCAAAGCAATAATTTCAAAAGGTTGACTACAAACGGCAGAAACAACGCATTTCCTTCGGTTTCACCCGACGGTAAATGGATCGTATTCCGATCGGGTCGATCGGGTCACAAGAACTTGTATGTAATGGATGCGGTAGAGGGTGAGAAAGGTGGGCTGTATAGGTTAACAGAGGGTGCATGGAGCGATACCATGTGTAGTTGGTCACCAGATGGTGAATGGATCGCCTTTGCATCGGATAGAGATGATCCGGGTTCAGGGAGCTTCGCTTTGTATCTGATACACCCGAATGGGACCGGGTTGAAGAAGTTTTTTCAAAGCGGGTCGGGCGGGCGGACCAACCATCCATCGTTTAGCCCTGATGGTAAGAGTTTGGTGTTTACGACGGACTATGCAGGCATATCTGCCGAGCCAATCTCGAACCCACATCATTACCAGCCATACGGGGAGATCTACACAATCAAATTGGACGGTACTGGTTTGAAGAGATGGACCCACAATTCCTTCGAGGATGGGACACCGGTGTGGGGTCCAAAGCACATGGAGCCAGTTGACGTTGAATGGCCAAATAATGGAGGGCAGTGCTCGTTTGAGGATTGCCACTGGCTAAATGAAATGCCAATTGAGACTTTGGTGTACACCAAGGGTCAGTGCTCTGGTGCATCATCATCAGTTCCTATCAGCTTTTATAAAGGACTACGGTAATTAATTTTGCCCCTTGGTTGTCGAAGTGCGCTCAAATCTCATAGGCTCTAATGTAGACTATCGTCTTGTAATTATTGATAGCGAATAAATGAAGTAAATATGCTACTATTCTCTGATTTTTCCTTTTGATTATTGTTTGTGGTGGTGTTTAATAATATTTATCAGTCATAATTAAGTGCGGTCATGGATTGAAAAACTAGTCGAGTGGAAGAAGCTGATGCCATGTAATTCTCTTCTCTACATAAAAGGACTCTTTTTCTTTCGACATGGATATCATCAGCTGCTAAAGCAGAGTCAGCAATTTGGAAAACTAGGTATTGAAACTACAGGGCGTTGTCAGAAATTTTCAAAGCTACAATTAACAAAGTCATCAAGTACTTCACTTGAAGTTTGTCCATCGAAGCAATGGAAAGAGCAAGTTGTCCAGACTTGGCTGGTTAGTGGCTTTGATTGTGATTGTGGAAGTATTCTTGAGGTATTGAAGGAGGGCAGTACTTCTTTGCTACAAACTTGTACTGAGGTTAAAAAAAAAGGCATCCATCAGATTACATTATACATTTTTAATATGTGTGGAGACAAAGTAATCATCACCTTATGTTGACTATATTTCTCCCTAATTGCTGGTAGTGTAGAACTGTTGCAGTTGAAGCACAGACGATGGAGATCCTTAACACAATCACCTAAATCCGATGGTTGGTATTGTGTGTAATGCTGCAATGTAGGATTCTGTTCCAAAACCCCAAGTCATGGATCAGTGCTTTCTTATCAAAATATAAAAAAAATTCGAGCATATTGATTCCAAATCTGTGTTGCACATACCCAAGGTCTCTTTGAAGGAAGAAGAATGTACTTCGCCAAAAAAATGGAAGAAGCGGCCAAGAGTGAGGGAGCATAACAAAGCATACTGTACTCCACGAGAGATAATTCCGTAATGTAATTAGCCATGCACTCGAGCTGCATTGGGGAAACCTATAAGTGGGCAAGAATTCATCAAAGACGAGATGACAGCACAAGAAAATAACCACATATCGACCTATAAAACACTTGTTAGATTGTTGTGTATAATTAGGTTCTAAGGAAATTTCATATCAACCTTATTTAGAACAAAATACCAAGTCCAGTCATTGAGCATAAAGGTAGATATACCTCATTGATTCCATGAGCAACACGAACAAATCGCCTGCAATCATGCAGTCGATTGAAAGTTATAACATTATATGTAGTGAACACTCAAAAACAGCTGAAAATAATGACATAGGCATTACCTTAAGAAGCACTTTGCCGTTGGGGCAGTCATCTCAAACTTCAAGTAATTCAGAACAGCCGATTCCATTTCCAGAACCTGCAGACATGAAAGGTTCAACTCTTATATTGATCAGATGAAATAGAAAGTGCATATATAGCATCCATTGTAAGCCAAGTATATATCTGCACACCGCAGAGTGTCAGTACCTCATCCCTGAAATATGTGTTATCGGTGATGTAGCAAAACTCTTCCACTTGGGGTGCACATATTTCCTCATATTTCCTGAAAACATTTAACTTGTTAATAAATCATTGGGTAAAACTTTAGATCAAAAAATTCACAACAGAAGAGGTCAATAGCATTTAATTCTCACGAAGCGATCATCATGCAGGCTACACCCAGTAACTGAAGTTTTTGCCTGTTCATCTCGTTTCCAGAGAGATATCGATCAATATAGTTCACCGTCAAGTATAGTGTATCAGGTACAAGCCTATACTCTTCAGCCACCTGTATTTTTTTATAGAAGGGTATAACTCTATGTCAAAATTGCTTGACAAACGTTATTCATTCTACCAGCCAATTCTAGGACATTATGAATATTTAGTCCACATAAAGCAGGAAATTACCTCGACAAGCCAATCAATTAGTATTGAACGCATACTGGGGGTTATATCTTTCTGAATTTTTTCCATAAAATCCGTGGAAGGCCTTTTCTTTGCCTGTAAAATGTAATCAGGAAAAAGAGGAGTCACCGTTTAGTTTTAGTGATGATTTCAGTGGCGTTAGTAGGAAACTGTCTAACGCCACTGAAATGAACAATGAGAGGCGATGACAAACCTCAGATGCACGCAAATGCTTGTATATGTCGCATGCAATGGTTGCACAAAGCTGTGGGTCCTCGTAGCTGCTATCCACGTCGACAATCTTGTCATTTGTACATACACTGCCAGGTATAGCTCTAGTGCACATGCTTTCTGCAAGAATTCAAGTAAACAACGAAGAAGGGTGTCACAATTGATTTCTTTTACAGCTATCTAAACTACAGTAGAATAAGAAGTCCCATACTTCATAACTTGCATTCATGTTTCATAATGGCAGAAACTGTTCAAGAAGCAAACGGGATAATGGACAGAGTCAATGTGAAAAGTTAAAGCCGGAGTTAGAGCTAATTCAACCTGCTGTTTCTGCATGTTCCGAGATGTATAGGTTGCTCAGTGTTTTCTTATTGATGGAATCAATAGCTGGACTATCGTTGGTGGTATCTATGTACTCAATTTCAGGGCTCTTGAAAGAATCACAAGTAGACATTGTTTCATCCAACGAAATAGAAAATCCGTCGGATTTGCTTGGAGAAACATCCATGTCGCATGGAGCGTTAAGAGAATCAATAATAGGAACATGCTCCCGACTTCTTGGAAGGCAAGTAACCTTAGAGGCAGTAATTGAACTTGATTTAACATCTGAGATTCCAGGTATGATGTCCCCTTTGAAGTCGCTCCTCGTATTAGCAGCTGGGGTTCCCTTCTTCACCTTTGCAACTTTACTTGAACAGGGTACCTTCAGATATATAATTCAGTTAGAAACAACGACTACTCTTGCAATGAGAATCAACATCTACAAACAAATCAAAGCTGCATATAAAATAAAGTGACACAAATATATACGCCCATTCTGATTAAACTTGGTCAAACATCTCCGATAACCAACCTCCCGGTGAATTTAAGACAGAGACTACTTCTTAAATGGGAGCAGAGCACAGATGATGTCAGCTATAACTTTTACTAGCCCTGATTACATATCATCTTAATAAATGAGTTTTATAGACTAATCTAGCTTTACTAATAATAGGTATTTTATCGTTATGTCACAAGAATAAAAATTTACAACTCAAAAGTGCAAGAAATGAAAGTTTCTCAAAAATGGCAATGATCCACCAGTCCAGAAGCAGTATAGGCACTAATCCAGCTAAATTAACGTAGTCGTCACACATTGAACAGCTTTAAGGAATATAGACGCATAACAAACAAAAGCAATAGTGAATTATCATATATATTTGACATTTTCTGATGCAGTGTTCAATGCAGGAAAACACCACTTTAAAAAGAAATCAGCAGAGCGTAATGGGGGAGTAAGGACAGTAAGGGAACAGAAGAACAAAGCCCATGAAGAAGGAAAGTCTAAGGTTTCCATGAAACATGAAATGGCCCCCGTTCAACATACACAACTATTCACATTATAAAGAAACAGACATATCGAGCTTCTTGATATTTTCTTCACTCCCTCATCAAAGAAACCGCCAAGATAGCATAACAAAACAAGAAAATAACAAAACCCCACCAAATTGGACGACGGAGCGGAGATTCTTGAACCCTTTTGAGGTACATTCCTATGATTCGTGACGTCACCGAGAGGCGCTCGCTTCTTTCCCGATTGGGGCGCTACGATCGTACCCTTTCCAGCATTCTGTGACCAAGAAGACGAGGCCTGTCGCTTTGCAAGTGAAGACTTCGTTGACGAAGAGAACGACGGGCGACGATTCTGGGTCGACATTTCCCGATCGGCCTCTGAGATCCCTCTTCTTCTGGGGTTTATAGAGAATCAAACTTGTGGAAATTAGGGGTTTTCTGAAGGTTTTGTTTTTTCTTGGCAGAGTAAAAGGTTTAGAGTTCGGAGAGGGGTGGAGGGCGAGAGGGAGAGAGTGATCGTGTGCCGCTATTTAATATTTGTTTAATGATTTTGAGGCGGGGAAACGGGTGCATTCAAATTGCAGGGTCATCGTGACCGTTAATCAGGGCTCAGTCTGGTCAGGAGCGTCAGGAAGCGGGGCCCGCCGAAACGGTTTTGGAATTTGGATTTAGCTCGCGGATACGGACGTATTAGAGAGGGACGCGTGTGAATAGGACTTATATTTCGTTGGTTTTGAGGGATTTGATGGGTCGAGTGTTGATGCTGGAAGGTAACAGGCTGTGAAGGGAGCGCTGTGAGTGAGTGTTTGAATTCGAAATTCAAACGGTCACTTTATCTGCTCTGTCTTTACTCTTATAAAACACAGTGACCAGGGGGACAAATTTTGATTGAATAACTGGAGCTGGTAAGTCATGTGGACTTCTGATCCCAATGTCTAATTACAATTGGGTGATGAAATTTAGAGATTAGTGGCCTAAAACCTATATTGATTAGTAGTTGTAGGTTAATTTAGGTTTTTTGGTTAGGCTAGATATGTCTTTGGTCAAGAGGTCAACTTGAATTCTCTAAATCCTTCTGGCAGACCTGTTTGCTTTGTCAGAATTGCTGGAAAATGCTAAAATGAAAAATGAAACGTGTAGCAGCTCTATGTGGTCTGACTAGACAGCGTATTGATATGGCTTTCTCCTTTTAAACCTGAGTGTATAATGTTTGTGATTTTTAAGCCTTCCACACTTGTGTTGCTCAGGGATGGCAATGGCCGAATAAGGCTTGGGTTGCGCAAGTCCAATCTGACTCGAGTTACAGTCTGAGTGACCCTTGATTTGATGAGCTGGTAGTTGTTAATTTGGCCGGTCTACAATTTTTTAAAAAGAATTTGACAAAATGACGTTGTTTTTGTACACTCTCTTCAAGTTATGGGTAAACTTGAGCTGAGACAATCCTAACCTATGGCCTAATCCTACCAAGGGGTCTTGGCCCTCAAATCGAGCTAAGATTGTCATCTTTAGTTGCTTGAACATGACATGGAACTATATGTCTAATTATCAAAGATTTTAATGGACTCAACAAATTAAAGAGTCAATTTAATTTGATTAGATTCTAATTTTAATTTAATTATTTTTTAAAGTAGATCAATTATAGTATGTTATTAAATTAAAAATTGATTGAACTTAGGATATAGGGGATCAGAGTTAACACTATACGAGATATATCTTCATTTTATTGTATAATAATAACTATATTAAACAATATGGATTTCGTAGTGTTAAAAATCAATTAAGTGGATATGTCTTGCCTGTTTTTCCTCTCTAGGGGTGCAAGTTTCGTCATGCTTTTGTGCATGTTTTCGTATTGCTAGTCAATTTTTTCTTGTTTCTTCTCGTTGTGTTTTTTTGCTTTCCCTGGAGCCTGAATTTCAACATTTATCTATTCGAGAGAAAGAAGATGCAGAGCTCATGATTAAGGCATCAGAGATAGAAAGGAATAATATTGATTACAACCTGGGTCTATTAGGCAGATTTTTGGGAGAGAGAGTTGTCAATTTTGAAGCTATGGAAAGGACTTTGCTCAACCTATGGCGCCCTATTAAGGGATGCTCTATCAAACCTTTTAGAGGTGATGGGCTCTATCCACTACAAGAAAACAAGACAATCCGTGACGTTTTATTGATAAAACATGAATGTGAAGACTTTTCGTGACGTTTAAAAGTTTGAATGTTTCACGACATTTTGTGAAAACGTCGTAGATTTGTAACACTTTTTGCGACATTTTTTTAGTAAAACATCACGAAATAAAAAATCGTGACATTTTGTTGAATAAAATGTCGCGAATTTTCCTATATTATTATTTTTGGTTGGGTTCACTTAATAGAATGCCATAACACTGTCACTTCTTTTGTTAATGTCTCTCCCCACCAAACGCATTACCACTGCCACTGCCACTGCCACCATCACCACCTCCACAACTGTCGTCGAAGACTTCAGCTTGCAAACCATGAAGAAGGCCAAGCCACTGGTCGTCTTTGCCTGCTCTCCTCTCAATACCTCCTCCAACAAAAACAACCTCTACCAATTTGCTAAAAACGATGTGGTCTTCGACCCCTCTACTATGGCTCTCGACTACGAAATCAAGCTCCACACCAATCATGCTTCTCACATCGCTGCAAACTTGGCTCGCGAAAAGGCCACTCTTCTTTAGCCTGCGAAGAAGCTCGTTATTAAGCTTGTTAAAGGTGCCTTTTTGGCGTTTCGTATGCCTAGAATTCTTATTGTGATTTGGCAATGTCCTATCTGGGATTTGTTGTTGTAGATATTTAATTAGTTGAGGTTTTTCTCAATTTATTAATTTCTGTGGATAAGAGATTGGGTTTATGTCTTTTCTGGATTTCAGTAAAAGCAAATCCTTTTCTTTCTCTTCTTTTTATTTTCAGTATTGATTCATATGTGGTGAAATTTAGGATTTCGCACTATTTGGTCTTCTAACTTTTCTTCTTCTTGTGTGAGCCTCTTGGAATCGAACTCAGAAAGGTATTGCTTTTTTAGTTTTAATATTAATTTCATTCTGGATTTTGTTGTGCGTTGTTTCTACTCATTGTTCCTTTTTTCATATGGTGTGTATTTAGGTGTTTTATGAATTTGGGTTGTATGAAAACGAGCTGCTTGTTACTCAGCTAGCTTTTTGTTTACATTTTTAATCTCTTTTGGGTTTGGAATACTACTCTGATTTATCTACATTGAAGCTGGTTTATATACAAATTTAAAAGAGAGAAGGGGAAGTTTTTCAAATGTGTAC
>JANKOE010000002.1:11433256-11449631 GCA_026284465.1 Erythroxylum citrifolium | reverse complement strand
TTCAACATCACTATTGTAGAGGCAAATCGAGTAGGAGCAACATTAAGTAACTTCAATGAAGCAAACTCATTAAAGATAGACAACCTCATATGGTGACTAACAATAAAATTCTTAATAAAAGAAACATCGTCAGCGATTTGTGAAATCCAAGAACATTATTGATACACGAGATTGTTCCTTTCTGTATTCTTAGCTGCACAAATGCTCTTCAAAGCTAAGTTAAGAGAGTGGACAACACAAGGAGTCCAAAAAACATTTGGAAACTCCGCCTCAATCATTAAACCAGCCGCCTTACAAACCGGTGCATTATCCGTCACAATTTGCACGACATTATAAAAACCAACTTCCATAATCACATCTCTCATTTTTTTGACTATAAAATCCTTGTCCTTGATATTATCAGAGCAATCAATTTCTTTCAGAAACATTGGCCCACTTTCAGTGACAGCCATAAAGTTGAGAAGAGGTCTTCTTTGTGGATCACTACACCCATCACTTACAATGCTCACTCCTTTTAGATTCCATGTATTCCTTATAGGTTGAAGAAGCTTCTCAATATATTCTCTTTCTCTGTCAAGTAAAGTCGTTCTCAACTTATTGTAGCCCGAAGGAACATAACCACTAATATAATTATTAACGACAAAAGAGAAAGCTTTGATGAAATGAGGATTCCTTGCAGGATGAAAATGTAATCCTAAAGAGTAAAACATTCTGGCAATCTCAAGATCTAAATTTTCTTTAGCTTGCATGTTAAAAGCATCCTCTACAGGCCTCGATGTTGTCCTCCTCTTTCTTGAATCAAAACTACTAGTCAATGATGCTTCACCAGTTGAGAAATTTTTAGATAGACTAGATAAGGGTGGAAGAGGGACAGGTCTTGCCTTGGCATTTTCAATCAACAATGTAGCTTCATTGTCAATTTTTTAAAGTTCTGTCACCTTTGAGAATGAAATGTCACTACAAACTCGAATTTCCTTGCTTGGAAATTTCAACAGAGTCCTTTACCTTAGTGTAAGAACCTCTGAATGAGCTATGGAAAAAACTACACTCAAACTCAAAGTTTCCACCACCCTCTATTTTATTTTTCTTGACCACATATTTCCACAGTGGTTTTTCTGGATTTTCTTGTTCAGCACCACTACTAGAAGCCATGGAAAAAGGAGAATAGTGGGTTAAAATACCTAATTAAGATACCAAATTATATTAACAAACAAGAATATCAATAAACAACAAAGTGTTTTTGTATCAATGAAGAAAGCAAGGGCTTGTATCCTAATTAGACAAAGGCAGAATTCCAAACGCTGGGCAAATTATTTTTTCAGAAAAGTCAACTTATTTAATCAAGATCTTAGAACTTTTTTATACGCACGTTATTGATAATACAAATCATCAAGTATTATTCAAAGATATTCTGAATTTGTTAAACATGTAAGATTTATATAGTTCTTCCACAAGGACCATAACAAACTTCAATTTTAATCGTGTCTTTTATCCTTAATATTCAACTACGGCTTATTAGTAAAACCCAAATACATTTTCTATTGACAAGTAAAAGAAAAGACAGAATTGATTAATATCATTAAAGTTATTCATCTAAGTTACAAAATTGTGTGTAAAGCTTCATTATCTCCATATCAATAACTCAATATATATTTATGTATCGATTTTATTAATTTTTGCAACCCCACCAATCCTTTATCCATGACTCACGAGACCCTAGTAGTCTATAGTAATGCACAAATAAAGTTTCAATAGATATATTTGTTACTAAAGATGTTAAAGAAAAGTCAGGCTGTAATATCTTTCCTCTCAACAAAAAAGCGCTTTCACTTCAACAATAATCCCATTGCAATTTACTGCACAGTGTCAATGCACATAAATGGTAGACCGTAGACTATATCATTTTAAATATTTGAAACAGAAAAATGGTAAAGGTAATAATTACCCTGATCAGTATTTTGCTCTTCCAGATTAATCCAAGTCTTAGTAGGACAAAGCAACGGAGTTGGAGCAGCTCGACAAAGACCCACGTTTAAGCCCAAGAATAATATGGAAGAGGCAGTCAAAGTTACTTGAATCCAGGCTAGATGATCATCGTCGGAGGTTTTTCCCAACTACGATATCATTCCAAATCAATCACAAAAGGACGCTATTATCATTCAAAGCTTCGATTGATCTTGGGAAACTACAGGCCGTGTAAAAACCTAAAACCCAAAAGCACAGATGAATGGAAAGAAAACACAGATGAATGGAAATACCGGGTGGCGACTGGCGATGCTTCGTGGTGATAGGTCGAGGTTGATGTCAGCTGGAAAATAATGAGGAGCGACATGCGATATTCAGATGCTTTGTGGTGACGGCAAAAATCGACGGGACAGAAGAAGAAGGAATATGAGAAGTTCTTCCTTATTTACAACAACTAAATACTTTTTTGAATAATTGATAAAAAAAATTATGAGCCATATTCAGATGGGTCGTCTCCAACGAAATCGAGCCGTATCCAGCCGTATCCGCGTTGAAAAAAATATTTTTTTATTGGGAGACATACGGACACGTGTCCAACGCGTACCCGTGTCCGTGCTTTATTGGTCATAGTGAATCAAGCTGTGTTAAACTCACTGAGCTGCCGGGGGAGGAGATTAAAAGAGAGTGGCCGGAGGAAAT
The DNA here is from genome assembly GCA_026284465.1 of Erythroxylum citrifolium. Taxonomy (NCBI): domain Eukaryota; kingdom Viridiplantae; phylum Streptophyta; class Magnoliopsida; order Malpighiales; family Erythroxylaceae; genus Erythroxylum; species Erythroxylum citrifolium. The sequence continues at coordinate 11,446,967 of JANKOE010000002.1, read as the reverse complement.
CCGATCAGAGATTCGGGCCTAAAATAGAATCTGCCCTAATCAGTGGAGAAGAGATCCTAACAACCACGAAGGTCTAGATTGCAGTTCCACAAATCAAGGGGAATCAATATCTGGAATAGGAAAAATAAAAAAATAGAGTTAGTATTTCTTATGGCTCCTTTCCTAGGAAATTTAAATTTGCCTCAACTAATGGTTTATCAGAATCGGTTTCTTATGCTCCTGGATCGGAAACAACTGGTATTGAACCGATTTTATCAGCAGCTCATAAGGAAAAAGAAAATACTGTCATGGTTGTTGATAAAGTCAAAAAATGTCCCCGAGAGACCTCAAATAATGCAAACAATTTTGATGAGATAAAAGGTAGTAGAGATTCATCTTATTTGATTTCAACTCCTAGCTCTACTAACTTACCAACGGCCGATCTTTCCCACGAGACCTGCAGATCGACATGAATTGTATTACCTGGAACTGCTGGGGTTTGGGCAACCCGCGTGCAGTTAATGCTTTGAAAGACATTGCTAGGAACAATAAGCCTTACTTTCTTTTTCTTAGTGAAACTCTTGTTACTTCTAGTAGAATGGAGGAAATTCGTATTTTGCTTAAGTTTTATTGTTATTTTTGGGTTGATCGGAGTGGTCGTAGTGGAGATCTTGCTCTACTTTGGAATAATAATAAAAATGCTACTATTTTGGGTTATTCTAGTAATCACATTGATATGGAGATTGTTCATTCAAATAACTTTAAATGGAGATTTACCGATTTTTATGGCTTTCTTCAAACCCACAGAAAGAGAAGTAGTTGGGAATTTCTTAAAGCTCTATCTCGTCGTTATCAGTTACCTTAGGTTTGCACAGAAGACTTTAATAATCTTCTTTTTGTTAATGATAAATTCGATGGTCAGGATTAGCCTACTTCTCTCATGGATGGATTTCGTTCTTGTATTGTGGATTATAATTTGGTTGATGTTCCACTTGTAGGTTTTGGTTTCACCTGGGAATGGGGTAGAGGCTCGGATTCTCTGGTGATAGAGCGTTTAGACAGAGCTTTTGTTTCTGCAGATTGGATTGCTTATTTCTCTTTTCATAAGCTCTATAATTTGGCCAGCCTTTATTCGGACCATAGTCCCATTATGCTCTTTACTAGCACTGATCTCCCAGTAAAAAAAAATCAGCAGGTTCAAATTTGAAAATAAATGGTTAATTGAAAATGGTTTCATGGAGGCTGTGTACTATGCTTGGTCTCGAGGCCTGAATATTGGAGTGTTAGAAAAGATTTCAGCTTGCAGTTCGTTTATAGTTGCTTGGTATAAATCACTGGATCATAATTTTAAGGGAAAGATTGATGATTTAAAGAGGAAAATTGACTATGTTCGACAGTCACATGTTGATGATGTGTTGGTTTTGAACCTTACAAATGAACTCTCTAATCTTCTTGCTCAGGAGGACATTTACTGGGAGTAAAGGTCAAATTTTTTTTGGCTTAGTTATAGGGAAGCTAATTCTAGGTTCTTTCATACTCAGGCCTCGAGACGTAAACGGATTAATCATATTGATTCTTTGGAGGATGATCGGGGTAATGCTATCTCAGATATTGACTCTATGTGCTCTATTGTTTTGGATTATTTTAACAATCTTTTTGTAGCTCCTTTTGATGACCTAAATTTTGAAGAATTTGCTTGCATCAATCAGGTGGTGATAGAAAATGACAATTCTTCTCTTTTGGCTCCTTTCAACATGGAAGAATTTAAAAAAACAATTTTTGAGATGCATCTCGACAAAGCGCTTGGTCCTAATGGTATGAATCTAGCTTTCTTTCAGACATGTTGAGACATTGTAGGAGCTGACAGTTTCTCTCAAAGTTGCTTTTTTGTTGCTTTTAATGATAGAAGCGTGGGTTCCATCGTTCCTAGACGAGGGCTTAGACAGGAAGATCCGCTATCTCCTTATCTTTTTATTTTATGTGCTGAAGGTTTATCCACCCTTTTGAGGAAGGCAGAATCTAGAGGCGATATTCATGGTATTAACATTTACAATAGGACTCCTAGTGTTTCTTATTTATTTTTCGCTGATGATAGTTTCTTTTTCTTTAAAGCTTCATTTAATGAGGGCAGTCACATTAAGAGAATCCTTTTTATCTATGAGAAAGCTTCAGGACAAACTATCAATTATCAAAAATCTGGTGTCATGTTTAGCTCAAACACAAAGATGGATGCGAAGCAAGAAGCGATTTCAATTTTGGGGGTTTCTAATACTATTAACCACGGTCTCTATCTTGGTCTTCCTTCTTTAATTGGGAGAAACAAAAAAACAAGTGTTTACTTTCTTGAATGATTGACTGAGCAAAAGAATTCTCAGTTGGAAAAATAGATTGCTCTCTAAACCTGGCAAAGAGATTGTCCTCAAGACCATTGCTTAAGCTCTTCCTACTTTTTGCATGAGTGTTTTTCTCCTTCCAAAAGGTATTTGTGAGGACATACATAAGATGATGAACTCTTTTTGGAGGGGTTCTTCGTCAGGTGATCGAGCTAAAATTCACCAGGCTAAATGAGAGAGACTTTGTGTTCTTAAGAAGCTGGAAGGTATGGATTTTCAGGACTTAAATTCTTTTAATCTCACTATGTTTTGTAAGCAAGATTGGCGCTTTTTAAATTGTTTAAAGCCAAGTATTTTCCTTATTGCAATTTTCTGAATGCTAAGGAGGGTACCAATCCCAGTCTAATATGGAAGAGGATTTTTCGGCTAAAAATTTGCTGGCTAAAGGTGCTCTTTGGCGAGTGGGAAATGGAAATTCGATCTTAGTTTTCAAGGATCCTTAGTTAAAACATGAAGCTGATTTTTTTGTGCACTCTACTCCTTTACCTGGTATGGAAAATATGAAGGTTAGCCATCTTTTTAATTCCCAAAACTTGGAATGGGATCACTCCTTTGTAAATGGTATTTTAGTACCGATAGATGCTTCTCAGGTTTTTAAAGTCCCTATTTCCCCCCTTTTGCCTTCTGATAACTCCTATTGGCATCACACCAGGAATAGAATGTATAGTATAAAATTAGGATATAAGGTAGCTGATGATCAGCTCTCTTCTATCTCCTCTTATGTGGTTGATGCCCCTTAGAATCTTATTTGGAATGCTCAGCTCCCCCCAAAAATAAAAGAATTCCACTGGCTGCTGCTGCATGATTTCATCCCTTGTAAGCAGCAAATTTCAGATAGGGGAGTAGCTATTGATGTTTCTTGCAACATGTGTGGTCTGGTTGAAACTATGGATCATATTTTGCTCTCTTGTTCTCATGCTAGACGAGTTTGGAATGCTGCAGGTATTACTTTGGATGGTGACAATACTAAATTTTGTATTTTCTCTCTTTTAATTAGTAACAATTATGATTTGTGGGACCGGATTTTATCTATATGTTGGAGCCTTTGGTTTCATAGAAATCTTTTCTGTTGGGAGCAAAAAGATACTCATCCAACGGCTATAGTGGCTTTTGCGGATGGCTTTCTTCGGGACTGGAAAGAGGCCAAGTGTACTTTTAATCAGGTTATCTTGGTTTCAAACAATCCTCCTCGTCGCCTCTCTTAGAGTAAACCTATTGTTGGTTGGTTGAAGTGTAATATAGATGCTTCGGTTTCGAAAAGTGATAACAGTTCAAGGTTTGGTGTTGTTCTTAGGGATGAACCAGGTCGTTTTGTTAGAGCTTTCTCGGGTCATATCCCTTGTTGTTTGGATGCTTTTCTTGCGGAAGCAATCTCCATTAAAGAATCTTTGGCTTGGCTCAAGGATCAAAATCTGGATAAAATTGTTATTGAATCGGATTGTCTAGAAGTGATTAATAATCTCAATGGTTCTTCTAGCAACTTATTAGAGGTTGGTTTAGTGTTTGCTGAGTGTCTTGCGCTTAAGGCTCACTTCCAACATTTGTTCTTCCAGTGGACTTTTCGGAATGCTAATAAAGCCGCTCATTCTTTAGCAAGGGTAGTTTTGTTTCATGCAAACCGTCTTAATTAGGATAGTATCCCAAAAAGTATTGCTTCAGTTCTTTGTTCTGATTTTCCTTCTCATATAGCTAATTTTGAGGAAGCTTAGGTTCGGGTGTACGGGGTAAAGCATGTTGGCTTTGGATTTAGTTACTTTTTCTTTCTTGGTTTCTTTCTTTAATGAATTAGTTTCTCTTAAAAAAAAACAATATCATATAACTAAAATGAGAGGGACAGAGATCTTTGGTTCAAAATATGCCGAATTGGAACCTATAGAGTAACAAATATGGCCATGCTCTTTACAAATTAAGTTTAAGTTTTTTGGTCTAATTTTATCCTGTTCAATAACTAAAAAGACGCCACTAAATTGGACATGGTAAAATTGAAAAGAGGACTCGCACTCCCACAAATTTTTTTTTTTGGTTGAAAAGGAGGGTTATACCCTAGGGAGAGAACGGAAGCAGGTCGTTAGCCGATGTTTAGACAGACGAAGCCTAGTTTCCCCATTTCTGTCAGCATCCAACAAAACTTGAAGAGCCACTGGGCAGTGATCAAGAAGCGAGACGCCCCTTCTATTAGTATCAGCCATTTTAGCTATGCTATCGGCTAGAGAATTTGCTTCACGGGGAACATGTTGGATGTTAACGGTCCAAGCGCGGTTGAGGAGCTCTCTGACTCTTCCAACAAGATTAGTGGAGTCCCCCAAGGACTTGCAGCTTTGAAGCTCCTTTACAATCCCAGCATTATCGCATTCTAACACCAGGTGCCGAAAGTTCAGATTCCACGCTGTCGAGAGACTATCAAAGATAGCCCACAGCTCAGCATTTCTGATCGAGCTAAAACCAACTAGCCTATTGTACCCCGCTAGCCATGAACCGTCCGAGCTGCGCAGCACACCGCCAGCTTTACCAATGCTAGTCGTGGAATCCCAAGCCCCATCCGTATTGAGTTTAACCCAGTTTGGAGGGGCCCTCCAGCTAACAGTTTGAGGCACTCCCACAAATTTGTTGCTGAATCACTTCTCTTTTGTCAGAAGAGAACGGCTTTTGTACTTATTGTTGATACTTGTTGGGTGATACAACATAGAAGCATAGTGGTCATGCTCACATACAGCATGTTGCCACCTCCATGTCCAACCCGTCGCCAAAGCTCAGTAATCATAAACCAAGTACTTTCTGTTATGATCCAAGGCCGCCCATTTGACACCCATCTTGCATCGTCCACCACTTCCATTGAATTACTGACGTTGGACTGTGTCTGCGACATCCTCCGGTCAGTCCCCAGATACTTCTTCCTCTCCACACGTTCCATTGGCCGTCAGAATACCATGCGCCATCGCTCGCCATTGAAGCAACGCAACCTCAAATCAGAGTCCCGCAAATCCCAGAACGAGACCCTCCTCTTTGGTCCAGCTGCTTATAGAGACCCGAAAAGGGTCTGTCTTGGACTAAAAAAAGCTTTGGAGTTCTTTTATTGGCTAGAGACTCACTTTGGCTTTGCACACAGTGAAATGACTTGCAGAGAAATGGGTTACGTTTTAGCAAAAGGCAATGGGTTAGACTTGCTGTGGCAGTTTCTGAAGGAAATGGGCCGAAGAGATATTGGTGATGGTAGTGTTGCAAGACTTGTTACTACCAACACTATTACATGTTTGATAAAAGTCCTAGGAGAGGAAGGTTTGGTTAACGAGGCATTAGCTTTGTTTTATCGAATGAAGCAGTACCACTGTAAACCTGATGTTTATGCTTATAATACGACCATTTATGCACTCTGTAGAGTTGGGAATTTTAAAAAGGCTCGGTTTTTGTTAGAACAGATGGAGTTACCGGGGTTTAGGTGCCCAGCTGATACCTATACTTATACTATACTGATAAGTTCCTATTGTAAGTATAGTTTGCAAACAGGGTGTCGAAAAGCTATAAGGAGAAGGCTATGGGAGGCGAATCATTTGTTTAGACTTATGTTATTTAAGGGTTTTGTGCCTGATGTTGTTACATATAATTGCTTGATTGACGGGTGTTGCAAGACTTACAGAATTGAGAGGGCTTTGGAACTTTTGAAGGATATGATCAGTAGGGGTTGTGTACCCAACCGGGTTACTTATAATTCTTTCATAAGGTATTACAGCAAGGTGAATGATATTGGAAAGGCTGTTGAGATGTTGAGGAAAATGCAAGAAATGAATTGTGGATTGGCCACTTCAAGTTCGTATACTCCAATAATACATGCTTTATGTGAAGCAGGAAGAGTAATGGAGGCTTGGAAGTTTCTGGTTGAGTTGACTGAGACAGGTTCGATACCTAGGGAGTACACGTACAAGTTAGTTTGTGATGCACTGAGTTCAATGGGGAGTGGTGATTTGCTGGATGTCGAATTACACAGAAAAATTAAGGACTGTATAGAGGATAGATATAAGAATGTGAAGAAGGTGAAGCCAACCATGGCCCGCAAAATTATTAGTGGCACATCCATATCCAAATGAAAAAGAAGATTCTTTGCCAGGATATCCTACAAGAAACATTATCATTTGTGGAGATTATCAGCATAGACAACATCAAGATCCTGCACCAATACTTAATCAGGTACCTTCAAAGGGTAATTCAAAATAAGCAGTTGGTCTTGTGAGAAAGCCAATACTCTACTTCACACTGAACGCTAGGTATGGACTATCCCTGTTGGCCAAATCATTTACTAGCAATCAATGCCAATGAATAGAGATCAGATCTTCTGTTTCAGTTAACCAGTTTCAAACATGTTCCATTAAATCTCATCTACACATTTATGTGTGGAACAGATTAAATATTTGTGTGAACTAAATTAAGTGGAACAGGGTTGGAACACCTAACGGGAACAGGGTGCTCCAACCCCAATGAATGTGTCATGAATCCCTTGTTTAAATTTCTTCTCTTGGATTTCAGGTGGATTCTGTACCAGGTACTAATTACAGGGTGGGATAACTTTTTGGTACGTAAAACTGTTCATATTTCTTGATTCACCCGAGGGACAATGTGAATATTAATTTATTGTACAATGTACTGTGAGATAGAATAGCAGGGAAAAAATTCAAAAAGTAGTAACTTCTGTATTTCTCCCAACTTTCTTTGATAGATGTCTGCCAGTCAACTGATACTTCTCTTTGGGAAGGCTGTTATGAGCTTGTGATCCGGCACCTCTTTACTTCCACTAATAGTGTCTATATATATATATATTTGAAAGTTAAAGTCCACTAATAGTATATTTGCAGCTTGTTTAGATGAAGTTCGGAAAGGTTAATGGAAAATGCTATCTTGCTCATTTATCTGACATTATAGAATCGATAAATAGATTTACTTCCAACATTCTCGCTCATCTTTGGATTACTTACACTTTAATTTGGAAAGTAACTAATCACAGAAGATAGCTGGTCATAGGCTTAAATAAGTACCTCCTCCTCTTTTGGTCCTATTATGTGAAACTTCAACCCTCAAAGTTTAGTACTCAAGCAAAATTCTTGTACAATTCAGGGAAGAGATAACAAAATCATTTCACTGCATTAACAACTATGGAGCAATCTGTAAGGAGCACGATGTTGAATTTATAGACAGGGGTCTCTAGAAGACTTATGACAATCAACGTTAATGTGTAATGGTAAAATTGGAAATTTATCAATTAAATTTGATACAATTTTCTTCAGTTAATTACAATTTTCATCATTTTTTCACAATAAAGTCATCTCCAACCAAGATACCAGAATATCAAATTTGCTATTTTGGTGCAAAAAAATCATTTTAAGGAAGATACCAAATTTCAACACAAAAATGATGATGAATAGTAATACACTAAATTTGGTGTGTTACTATTCATGCACCAAAAATTATAAAAAGACAATTTTGTCAATTTCTTTTTAACATATTCTTTTTATGTCCTTCTTACAATTTGATTTATTTACATCATTTATTAAGTAATTAAATTTAAAATATATATTACTTTAAACAAAATATATCATTACAAATATCTCATTGAGACATTTAAAATGACACTAATATTGAATATAGTATTAAATTTTTTAATATTTATTTATAATTATTGTTTATGAGTGTTATAAATTCATTAATAAAATATGTTAAGAATAAAAAATAAATTTGAAATAAAAGGTACATAAATTTAAACCACAACATTTATGTAAAAAATTAAAACTCAACAAAAATATTTGAAATTACAACCAGACTAAAATAAATTACTATTACAATAAGACTCGAGATTACAATCAAACTAAAATTATAACAATCAAATTAAAAGTAAAACTAAAGTACTTGAGAATATTAATTTAACATAAATAATTAATACCTTGGAAGGTCATATCCATTTCCTCCAAAATTAAAATATTGACTAAAGTCACTAGATGAGCCAACTCCTCTTTGAGGTTCTCTTTCTTGAGCTCTTTTTGCATAAATTTTTATTTGTTCATTTATGAAAGCTTCACGCATCACTGGATCTTTGATAGAATCTAGATCTTTGCATAAAATTTTATTATCTTCCGATCTTTGTCATAGCTCTATGTCAGCATGCATTATAATGCACAATATGATCATTGAGAATGAACGTGATATTCAAGCGGTCATATAAGATTGGAGCGAAACGTCAGTCCCTAAAATTAATATTAATAGAGACGATATAATTATATTTCAATAATTTCTTGCTAGATATAAGCAAATTAAAGATAAGGAAGCTTATTATGAACTTCGTAATGTATTGATTGAATATTTGTGGGAACTATATGATAAGTAAGAGGATTAGAGGTTAAATGTGCAATAAAAAGATTATATTTGTGTATGTTATTAATTTGTTGTTGCAATAATATTAATTATATTTTTTGAATAATATTAATTTAATACAAAGTATATATTAATTAATTAAGAATAATAATTTTATTTTAATTTTTATAAATAAATAAAAATAAAAATTATTGTATAAATATAAATTAATTTAGTTAATAACTAAATTATTGTGGTATACTCTTTAAAAAAATTTGGTGCAGAATGATTAGAATAATACTAAATTTAGTATAATTTTTTTTAAAATATTCACTTTTAAATTAAACTTGATGTAAAATTTTAGTGATAGGTAAGAGATGACCTAACATAGCCTTTGCCAGTACCATTATGGTAAAAAAAAGAAGAAGAAGAAGGTTCACTTTTTAATTGAAGATCACCGTAAGTCTTTAAACACTTACTTATTCTCAAAGGACTTGCAACTAAGCATCTTATAACTTTCAGAATCATGACAGGACTTACCTTTCCAACTTGTCACTTATTCAATAAAGAAAAGACGCATGGTTAAGAACAAACCCTTTTGTTTTTTTTTTTGAGAAACCTTACTTATTTTTTGTTTTCGATTAAAAAGCATAAAATTATTTATTTGTGATCAAAAGATTACAAGTTTGAGTCACGACTATATTATAGGAAATTAATTTTTATTAAGTATTCCTCAAAAGCATGTTGCATGCCATCTGTTGTGCCCAATAAAATATGTATTAAAACTTGTACATAAGCATGCTCCTTGCAATTCATTTGATGATGACATTACAGGGCGGTGGGTTAGTCGTTATCTATCTTCTTAGCATTGTTAGCCAAATAAAGAGAGATCATATGTTTAGCATTACCTATTGCTTGTATATTCATCCTGCGTCCATAACTACTTATTTCAGTAAATAACATGCTTAATTACATATCCTCTTAATGAAAATGAAACATAACCAACCAGACAATCATTTAATTTATTATATCATTCGATTGACTTTGATAATTTTATTTATTAAATTGGTTGGTAAATTAAAAAACATGATTCCGTCATCTCAGATAAGCTTTGGTATTGTTTGTTAGTCATTTATAAATAGCCATATGAACGAAGTAAAAGCAATGCTAGAATTAGAAAATCAGAGGCAAGTATCGTCTATGATCATACAAGAATCTGCTGAATGCAACTAATGTTTCCATATACACAATGAGCTCTCATACACTTCTCTCAGAACCCACGGACAAAACAGAGGGACGAGTTCTGAGCTTGGAAGCCATGGTCGTTTAGAGAAGCGCTACATGTGTTCAAGGCTTCAAGTGTATTTTCCAAGGTTTTAAAAACCGGACCAGATTGTCCGATCTGATCGAAAAAGGTTTGAACCGGTCAGTGATTCGGTTCGGTTTTATCTAATAACCTCTGTATATAAAAACTGACCGGTTCAACCTTTTTTGGTTGGACCTAACGGTCCGGTCCGATTTGATTTTTTAAACCTTGCAAAATCTCCTTCCTTTCTTTCATCCAAACTTTCGCATTTATAGAGTTGTTGCGAAGAACATGTTCACTTAATTAATAAGCCAAATTCATCAAAATTATTGGTTTATAATGTTTATTTCTTTTTGGATGCTTTGTCTTCCTAAATAAGGGAGGAAGAAGAGAACAGTACTATAATCACACTGAAAACCAAATGACCCTATCATTTATTACAATATAAGTGCCTATAAGGATATATAATTTTCTTACATTAATATCACAATTTTGCTAGAAACATTATATAAATCGTATTGTCACCTACGAAATGCTCCGGTCACATACTTCTTTTCAACATCCCTTATTTTATTTGAGTTGAAAATTATTATCTCTCTTACTTCCGATTATAGGCAACACCTCCACCAATACTCATTTTGAAGTATATTGATGAAACTTACAAACATAAACATATTAAACTCTGAATTATAGTTTCACAAAATATTCGTTGCTCAGAAATAAATATGAAAGAAATATACATACCTGGTTAGTTATACATGTATTAATGCCAAACTCTTAGATCTTGGTCAATATATCTTCTATTAACTAATATTTCATAAAATTACAAGTTAATTTTTAATATTTTGAGGCATTTAAATGAATTCTAACATTTGCAAACAGTTCAAATTTGATCGCAAAAATTTAAATAGAGTAAAGCCTTGTTAAGACGATTTATGAAGAAAATACATTTGTCACAAAAAATGAATTAAGAACATCTACTGATGGTCAGTTCATTTCTTATTTTTAAAATTATAGTATATTACAAGTTTATAATTGAGAATAATTTCATACATTTACTAATTTGTAATTTATTTTAATGCAGTTGAAGAAGTTGATGCAAATTCTTTAGATGAAAGCGTAGTTTACGAATCTTTAAATAACGTTGAAGAATTTGAAGCTTTTGACGATGATGAGACACAACCTCCTCTAGAAATACAATTTTGATTTTTATTGTTATTTTAATATTTATATTATACTCATATTTATTTATTATTAATTAATTATATAATAATAGACATTGACGTATTTTTATTTTAATAAAATATTTTATTTTTACTTATTCTTATAAGTTTTACTTCTTATTTATTATATACTGGTTTTATAGCGGTTTACAACCGATTGAACCTCTAAATCTTAAACCTTTTTTTCGATCGATTCAATGTCTCGTCCGATTTTTAAAACATTGGTATTTTGAGTTGAATTGAGCAGACTACCGGACTAACAGCACGATAAGTAGATCCCAATCAGTATCATCATCTCGAGTAACAAACATTATTTGCATATATAGTTGTAGCCAGCACATTTGTTCTCCAATCAGAGTAGAATTATCCTCCTATTTTTGACCAAATTATCATGACGTCAATTAATGTTGATGATGTTACACGTCAAATGTTAATCAAGTTAAGCATGACATCTAAAGGTTTTTAATTATGCAATTTGGGATAAAACAAAGATTAATCTAAAATTTTGGATAAGCTACTTTACAATAATTTAAGTATAAAAATTATGAAATTAATTACGGAAATTAATAACTGAGATAGAAGATACGTAGCTATATACACACTTGGGGGTCACTGGGCCCCCAAGTTTTTTTAAAAAAATTATTTTTAATATATATATATATATAAAGATATAGTTATTTAAGGGTTAGTGGTGTACTGAGCCCTTCAAAATTTAAAAAATTAATTTTTAGGCCCCCTATCTTAAATTTCTGGCTCCGTCACTGGGTAGAGTTTGAGTTTCATTCAATAATCAAACTATTTTGACTAATTCACTCATACTGAAAAATTAAATTAAATCAAATTGAGTGGGATGGATTGAGTTTGAGACACAAAATTGATCTAATAGTGGGCCAACTTAAAGTGAAGAAAGGGAATTGACAATAAGGAATAGTAAAAAGGGGATTTTATTTTTGATAATTTTGACATTTAAATGAAAACGATCATTGAAAAGCAAAACTGTAACAAATATCCAAAGAGAGAGGAGGGGAGTGCACGTATGAAATTAAAGAAACAGAGAGATAAATCAAGTTGACTGGTACGGATTGGGTTTGAGACCCAAAATTAGTCTAATGGTAGGTCAGCTTAAAGTGAAGAAAGGGGATTGACGGCAAGGAATAGCAAAAAGGAAATCTTATTTTTGATAATTTTGACATTTAAACAAAACGATCGTTGAAAATTAACAAATATTAAAAGAAAACTGAAACAAATATCAAAGAGATAAGAGGAGTATGCACATATGAAAAGAAATAGAGAGATAAAAGAAGAAAGAAAGAAAGAAGACATTAATTATAAGACCGTTAAATTCATAATTAAGTAGAAAGTAGAAATATCCCCAATTTTTATTTCATAATGTATTCTTCTACATTATCTTGTGAGTATTTTCAAGGATCAATGAATTGTATTGAGAAGAGTGTAAGAGTTTATACTGATTGATGGCATAATAAATTAATTCAAATTTCAATATATCATCCAACGTCATGTTGGATATAAAGATGAAGAGGCTTTATCCAATTAATATATATCACATCACCCACTTAAATAATTTGCCCCTATGTTAAACGTTAGTGACATACTTCTCATCATTGTTATTTAAATAAATGATTAAATAACAAAAACTGATCTTGGCAAATCACAAGCCAAAGGGAAAAGTCTGGATGGAGTGCTTGGTTTAGAAATGACAAAATTGCTGTAACGATCGCTGTGTTATACGAAAGTAGTTAATTAAACCCTGAGATATAAAATGTTACTCTATTAACCTTATGTTTTCAAATTTGCTGCAAAAAAAATCCTTAACCGTGTGTTGTTCCTCCACGCGCGCTGACTGCGAATTTTATAGCCTATTTGTCTGTGAAATAACCATAATACCCTTAATTTTTCTTTAAACAAAAAACCACCTAAAATTGAAAGGCAAGTGAAGGAAATAGAATAAACAACTAACTAAAATGACAGTCGGTATAAGGCAATAAATTCAATAAACACAACAATAACAACCTCACTCAGTATAAATCTCACTGTTACGTAGGATTCGAAGAAATTAAATAATACGCAACTTTATTTTTAATTGACAGAGAGATTGATTTCAACTGACTCAAAAAAAAAAAAAAAGAGAATAGTTAACAATATCATCAACCACAACATCAATGATGTTAATAATCTGTCATATTTAAGACAAAATATGAACTTAAAAAATAAACCCATCTTGATTAGATCAAGGTTTTGTGAAGCGAATGTGTTGATTTTAAAAGAAGTTTAAAGGATTTTATAAAAACTTGTTTCGAGAAATTTGGTTGATAAGGCCTCAAATATACGAAGAAAAGTATCACACTTTGTGAAGAACAAAACACATCCCATAGTGGAAAATAATACTCAGAAAACCATTTCATGATCAAAGGTAAAGATCATTTCTTGATAGTTTAAAGATAAGAATTATGAACATG
>JANKOE010000002.1:11413331-11433156 GCA_026284465.1 Erythroxylum citrifolium | reverse complement strand
TAATACTCAGAAAACCATTTCATGATCAAAGGTAAAGATCATTTCTTGATAGTTTAAAGATAAGAATTATGAACATGGAGCTGATAGATCATACCGTTGCATGGATGATTCAGGCAATCAATCAAAACCCATAAAGTCTTCCATGGCCTACAGATTCTGTAAATCTACCTATCCTATAACATCCAAAGACCGCTGAAGCTCAACTAAACAGATTGTTCATACGGATGATCAAGTTCCATGGAAAAGGAAGTCCTGTATCATGCATGCTTTATTTAAGATCAATGTCAAGTAATAGCATCAATGAGTTTTCAATGTATCCCCTAAGCATCAGCAATGGAGTCATTTCAATCCTTTTATCCGAATTTACCAACAACAACAACCGTCCCCAGACCCGGCGCCTCAGCGGACTTCATGATGAACCATGCCAACCTTTCTCAGCAGGAGACCCAGTTCTTGTGAGTACTGATAATGGCAGACAAAAGCCCAGCAGAGGACACCACCAACGGCGCCGATAAAAACCCATTCCCATCTCGAAGATCAGCAATTGCCATCAACCCATCAGCGAAATCCTGAACAATCGAAAGCTTCTTCATCAAAATCTTCTGCTTCAACTTTCTCAATCGAGATTCTTCCTCTACGCACCCAGTCCCTCTCGAAACCGCAACTTCAATGCTTGACAATAAACACGTCTCGTCCTCGCTCAGCTTCTTCAAATCCCTAAACTTCAAACAAATACTCCCCACGTACCCGACGAACTCCGCCCACGCGCTCACTCTTCCAAATGTCCGCGCGTGTCGCCCGTCGATCAAGCCCGCTTTTGCGAGCCAAACGAATTGCTCCACGAAGTAATACAATCCCTCGCCGCCGTACGCGATTAAGGCGAGGGCGATCTCTTCCTTGGAGCAAATGCCAAAGGAGAAGTTGATATGCGATGGTCTATGAAATAAGAAGAAAAAGCAATTGCGGCAGCCAAGAATGAGAAATACAACGATACCGTTGAAATCAAGAAGAAAACGTGAACAAGGTGAAAAGAACAGGGATTGCGGCAGCAAGGAGGAAAAAAAACAGCGATTGCGGCAGCGGAAAGAACAGCGAAAATCTAAGAAAGATCAACAAGTTTTGAAGAACAGGGATTGCGAAAAGAAAATGATGTTTTGTTGGATAATAAAAACAAGAATAACTCAAATACTTTTTAAGTGTAAGGGTAAAATAGACTTTCCAAGTCTATTCAGATTTGCTTAAGGAGTTATGAATTAATAAAATTTCAAATTAAGATTTTTTTTAATTAATTTTTGTATGTCAGAATTATTTTAGCAACTTTTGAATAACACAAGGTTATTAAGACAATAAATTAACTTAGAAATTAACAAGGTAAGGATTCCATTGACTTTAGTTTTTGAAAAAAGAAAAAGTTGAACAAAAATCTTGATCATCTGATTAATACATATTAGTCGTCTTGGAAGACATCAGCTATATATACATGCATGCTTCATGCCTCTACACCATTAATAAATAGACGCGATGAAGAAGGTAACCAAGTGTGCTAGCTACAGGGAACAATCACTCGAGAAATGGCTACCTTACAGCAGGAACGTCAAATTACTGAGGTATCTTCCTTCAGGATTGGGCACAGCAATCGCATAGCAACTGTTGGTTTGGAAGATGACAATTCTCCAGCATACGTTGATCGTGATCACAAGGGAGGAGATGATCATGACCAGGTCAGTCAGTCCTTTATTCATTTTACAGTTGAACGCATTATTTCACCTTCTTTCTGCTCCATATCCTTCAGTAAATGAATTGCTCAGGATTATCAACTTCCCTTTTTTATGCTACTTAAGTTATTATTTTGTGTTGAACAGAAACCTGGGTGGAGAAAGTTTCTCTCATATGTTGGACCAGGGTTTCTTGTCTCGTTAGCTTACCTTGATCCTGGAAACGGTAAGCCTTTCTGTCTCATTTCTTCATTTATTCCCTACGATCTGTCTCCTTCTTGATGGAGATGAAGTGACACTATCTCTGTATACGATATATGATCACAGTGGAAACTGATCTGCAAGCAGGAGCCAATCATAAGTACGAGGTACGTCCGTAATTGTTTTACGTCGTCTTATACCTCTTTAAGAGAACAACATAACTAACTGGGAGAATATCGGCCATTGATTTGCTCATCAGCTGCTTTGGGTGGTACTCGTTGGTTTGATCTTTGCTCTTGTAATCCAATCTCTAGCTGCAAATCTTGGTGTAAGCACCGGTAAGAGCTAAGGGTAGAAACAATCACAATACTGTTTTCTTCACAACACTTCAAATCTTGACAGACTTGGTTACTCTTTTGAATAGGTTAGAAGAAAAAGAAGATTAAAAAAAATTCTAATAAAGCATAAGTAAGAGAATATTTTTGTTTTTCTAATTGACATCCAACCTTCCATTTATATTGCATCAATGCTTCTTAACCACTGTAATTAATTAAAGGATTAAAATAAACTTCTAATATTTACTACTAAATATAATAAGTAAAACCTTCACTAACATTTTAAAATATTCATCTTATAATCATAAAAATGAATAATTTAATTCATATATAAATAAAAATATGTCACATCAAAATTGAATTGTCAAGTTTTGTAATATTTAAAATATTGTCATTAAATTTTAATTTTTATTAATAATTTATTCCAATAAAATTTAAAATATTATTTTTTTAATATTTCAAAATTAATTAATTATGGTTCTGACTTAAAAGTTGCACAAATATTGAAATATGAGATTCTTCCTTATATTTTACTAGTTCAATTATAAAGAAGTGAGCCATGCACAAAGTGTAAACCTTGAATACCAATTGCCTTATTAATGTTTACTACTAACATAGTTAAGCAAAATGAATTCTCAGGCAAACACTTATCAGAATTGTGTAAGGTCGAGTACCCAAAATATGTTAACATCTGTCTATGGTTGCTTGCGGAGATTGCCGTCATAGCTGCTGATATACCAGAAGGTATATATCACTATCTTTTATTTAGAATTAGAAAGCATCCTCGTTTTCTCCAAAATTCTAGAAAATAGGGTTTATTATGAATCTATTTCTTCATAATTTCCTAAATTATGTTGAGCAGTGATTGGGACAGCCGTTGCATTAAAATTACTATTCCACGTTCCACTATGGGGTGGAGTTCTCGTGACTGGTTGTAGCACTCTCCTGCTCCTTGGTCTCCAGAAATTCGGGGTAATTAGCCTACTAACTCCAGCATATTGTTGCAATAATTTTTTTTAGAGTACCCGACAGAGATATAACTAGAAACACTTATCATGTTAAACTTAACTACTAACTATAGTCGACTTCTTAAATTTTAAAAGAATACATTTTAAAGAATAATTGAGAGAAGTAAGGAACTTCGAAAATAATGAACTTCTTCGTGATCACGAAACTCTTAAATATCGAGGTTATCTTCCAGCTTGTGTTTAGTTAGTGAATAGTGATGTCTGCAACTACTTGCTTTCAGCTGCTATGATCTCACGGTAGTAGGTACTTTAACTACTTCCGCACACTTGTTTCAACATTTTGAAGAGTTCCAACATGTTGGAACATATTTATAATCAAGCAAATGAGATTAAAAGATATGTCGATCGACTTTTATAAGGCTTAGTGTATAAAGTAGTATCTCCGAGATAGAAGACGGCTATTGCTGAGAAACTTTACAAAGCAGTATCTCTGAGATAGAAGACGGCTATTGACCCTACTAAATTCAGCATATATAGGCAACATGTTTTATAGTTATAATATGAAAGAGTATAGAAACAATTATATATAACCTCAAGCATGAGTACTTAAAGTTCGATGCAATCTTACTAATATAATGGAATTAAAATAACGTAGAGTTGTCGAAAGGGAAAACAAAATCGACAAATGTTTATATGAAGAAAAGGTAAATATGGTATTCTAAAATATTTGATGATTTATATTGCAGGCAAGGAAACTGGAATTGTTGATATCATCGTTCGTGTTCCTAATGGCGGCGTGTTTCTTTGGAGAAATGAGTTACGTGAAGCCACCAGCCTCTGGTGTTCTTAAGGGCATGTTCGTCCCAAAGCTCTCAGGCCAATCTGCTACTGGGGATGCCATTGCCCTAATCGGTGCCCTTGTCATGCCGTAAGATTAAGAATATATCTTCACTAAAACAAAACCAGTGTCAACTGTTATCAGAAATTTAGATTATCAGACATTGGTCTTTTGATTAGTTTCTGATTGCTCTCGATCTGTCAGGTTTCTAAGTATATACTTGCCTCTATAACCGTGTATATAGTTCTATTTTTTTATGTCACATCAAAACACTTGCATTAATATTGTATGATTTTGCTTCCTTTCTTATGGACAGGCATAATCTCTTTCTGCATTCGGCTCTTGTCCTCTCTAGGAAAGTCCCCAGAACCGTCCGTGGCGTCAACGTAAGCATCCGTTTCCTCTTCTTCCCAATAATTCTCCGGAAATACTAGAAAATTCAATTAATTTAGCAAAAGTTAAACTGATGTTAATTGATTCTTTCTATTTATGCTAGCTTAAGAATGAAAGTTCTGTCAAACAAGTTGCACCTATATATTTCTTTTAATTTAGAGACAATTTTGTCTGTTTTAAAATGATAGTTTGAGTTAAAATTCAAATTGTCGATCATGTCTGGATATAAGAATAGTGTAAAGACGAAAACTCCCTTCTCCATTAAAGAGTTACCAGTAGCCAATGAGTGTTATGCATGCCAAGTGAAGTCAAAATGCATGCGAGTGAATTTCAGTCAAAGAACGTAACTTGGTGGGTATTTCTCTTCAGGATGCTTGTCGATATTTCCTGATGGAGAGCGGAATTGCACTGTTTGTGGCCTTACTGATAAATGTAGCAATGGTGTCTGTATCTGGAGCTGTTTGCTCAGAAGATAACCTCTCCTCTGAAAATGTTGATCGATGCAACGACCTTGGCCTTGATTCTGCTTCTTTCCTACTCCGGGTTTTGATTCCATATCCCTACAATATGGAGTTTCAACTTCACATACAATAATTTAAGTAAACTCTGTTTGATGTTTTTTGTGGGAATCCTTTTTGCAGAATGTGTTAGGAAGGTCAAGTTCCACCCTTTATGCCATTGCATTACTAGCTTCAGGGCAAAGCTCTGCAATCACAGGAACCTATGCAGGACAGTTCATTATGCAGGTTAAGCAATTCTAACTATTATCCTTTTCATGTCTGTTGAGAACATTTATACTAGATACCATTGTATGCTTTTCCTAAAATGCATTCTAATCACATTGAAAACAAGAGCCTTATTGAGTCTGAGGTTGAGGTTCATACCACTGAGATTCTAGTAGAGGAAGTCCTATGACAAGATTGAAGTTTTTATGAATCCTTTATGAGTTCGAATGTATCAAAATTAAACGAAGAATGGGAATCAAGACAAATTAAAAGTTCACAGTTTTTGTATCAATTTCAGGGTTTCTTGGATCTTAGAATGAAAATATGGACGAGGAATCTGATGACCAGGAGCATTGCCATTGCACCGAGTCTAATAGTTTCAATTATTGGTGGATCTTCAGGAGCAGAGCGACTAATCATCATTGCATCGGTTAGAAAAGATACATCTTTGATCAGATCTCTGAGGTTTCCAGAACTTGTCCAAATACTTTGGAGCTAATTAACTGTTTCATGTATGGAAATTGAACTGCAGATGATACTTTCCTTTGAAATTCCCTTTGCACTCATCCCCCTTCTTAAATTCAGTAGCAGTTCCTCCAAGATGGGTCCTTACAAAAACTCAATCTTTGTGAGTTTTCTGTCTTCCCGTTTCAGGGTTCTGTGTTATTATTTTTCTTGGATTTTCTGTTCATTGAATAATCAATACTACCTAATCCACACAGAGTAAATAAACATTAAACTCAAAAGCTTAAATTCTTGGATAGGTAAAAATGGTTCACCAGAAGTTTAACCATAGTATTTTATCCTTCTTAGATTGTTGTCATTGCATGGGTTCTGGGATTGTTGATTGTCGGAATCAACGTGTACTACCTGAGCACAGGCTTTGTCCAGTGGCTACTTCACAACAGTCTACCAAAAGTCGGGAATGTGTTCATGGGGATTATAGTTTTCCCATTGATGGCAGTCTATATTGTTGCAGTCATCTACTTGACCTTCAGGAAAGACACAGCAGCGACATATGTGGAACCAGTGAAGGATAACTCAGAAATTGAAGCAAACATGGAAAATGGCCAGCTTAAATCTAAAAACGCCACAGAAAGGGATCAGGTGCCATACAGGCAGGATTTAGAAATGTAGCTTATACAATAGTAAGTTTTATTTACTCGCTTATCATCTGGTTTACTATTCAATAAGCGCCTGAATCTCCTTGGGTTGAACAGACCAAGTAAGATTTTCCCGCACCTACATTTCTTGTTTGTATTTGGTCCACTTGTTTGTTCAAAGTTCACTAAGATGTGCTAGTTTTGGCAGGACAAAATCTATTGCAATACAAGTTCATGAATACATATATGATTCGTTTTCCCTTCATCCTCCATCCAAAAATCAGAACAAAAAGTTTTGCTTGAACTGCATGTAATCAACTTCCATATTACTTCACTTTTAGTACAAGTCCAAAATGCAACATTCCAAATGCTGCATCATCGAACTGTTACAACCTCATGATGAGGAATTTACTTTCTCCAAGCTCAAGCTGCAAATGAATCATGCTCCAAACCAAGACGACTTAATAAGGCATTAGCCTTATACTATATCTAAAATTTAAGATGTGACAAAATATGTAAAAGTAATTTTAAAAATATATAATGTCTAAATATTAAAATTTTCGAATAACAAATAATTCAAAGCTTAAAGGGTCTGTTGAAGTAGCAGATCGATAAGTCTTCTATCTCTTTATAAAGACTTTTGTATCTTTATCGGTAATGTATATTTTAACTCGTGGGTATTTCAGATCTAGTTAGTTTCTAAATTGTGATATCACCAATATCCAATTAAATATTATTTAGTTCCATGTTTAGTATATTAATTAGGACACATATAAAATGTACAAAAGAGTTTAACTTCTAATGGGATGTTCAATTCAAAATAAATTATGCAGGACCTATTAGAGTGTCTTGTATCAAATTATACCAACATCTCTCCCTCATACATGATAGAATCAACAAGTTTTATGTTTTCAACTTCCATATTTAACAAAAAACCAACATGTTTTGGGAGTTCTAATATTATGTATCTATTATGATTACATAACCTTTCTACCGAAAATAAATATGGAGTAAACTTATAGTATGAATATACTAAAACATTTATTGTATAAGTGAAATTTCAATCTCATTATATTAATACTTATGTTCATATTGTCTTTTACATAGAAAGTAATCCTTTATTCAATACATCCTGATGTGAACCAAGTTTACAATAATCTTCTTCATTTCTTAATCCATCAAATCAAATTAACTTGCTTTCGTAGAATGTACAACTAGATTTAGCCATTCATGATCTTGTAGCACCATTTTAAGATAACAATATTAACTCAATATTCTAGAATTAGAACTTGGGTAGAAGAGGTACTTAATTTGAGGTTCACATAACCTCAAAGATACTCACACAATAAAAGTTGATATCATGACTTATATTAATCTTATTAGTTGATGATACATACATGGTATTATTCATGAGCTACAATATCAACACTCTTTCATTAGAGTGAATGTCTTATCTCATAATGTAGTATGAATGATAATGCAAGCATATATAATTCCTAATTTGAGTTTATTTATTTACATATTATTTTTTAAAATTAGATATGAGATGTTGAGATACATTAGGTGAAGACACCATTTTCTTGGTTGATACGATTACTAATGACCACTTTTTCTTTTAATATACATCACATCCATATTTGTGGTTTAAGTCTTAAGCTCTCGTTTATCACCTAGATAAACCGCTTAAACCTATCTTATCTCCTTTCATAGAGAGTAATGGAGGGGATTAATTGAATAAGAAGATATTTCTAGTCTTTCTAACATACTTCTTTTATCTAGTGTTGAATATTCAATACACATTCAAATATTCATTCTAAAGCTAAATACTCGACTTGAAATGAAGCATTCCATATTTCTAGTACTAATATTTTTGTCTAAAATTCATTTTAGAGAATGGTAGTTAATACTCAATTAAACATAAATTGCATCAAATACTCAATGAATATGACAAACAAAATATCATCATTGATAAAAAGTAATGTGAATATACACATGGAAGAAATAAAATAAAATAAAATAAAAAATTAAATGGTAAATGGTAAATAATCCCAATCATCTAACATACATAGAAAAGAATCAGCTTGGTCATAAGATTTACAATCATTTGTCTTATATCAATATCCTCGATATTATATGAAAAATATTGCTTGACTATCATAATATATCATAATAGGAATAATAGCATTCATAGTGACATCTAAGTGATCTATGGAATAGTTAAGCCATATAGTCTTACATTGTTGTTGAAAATGCTATAAATTCAACTTTCATCATTAATAAAGCAATACATATTTACTTCTTAATACTCCATGATCTATTATTCAGAAGAAAAAAAAAGCAAATCCATAGGTAGATTTCCTTTCATTCACGTCTCCTCCCTAATTAACTTCAGTATATCCTTCAAAATGCAAATTACTTCCTTTATAATATAATTCATAGTCTATGGCTCCTTTTAATACCTGTGTATTCTTTTCATTACTTTCTAATGTGATTGTCCTTAATTTGATTGATATATACTTACTATCTTAATAATAAAACATATAATTGGTCTCATATATAATATTGCATATACGAGACTACTAACTGAACTATAAGGAATCTTTTTCATCTTTTCCTTTTCTTGTAGCATATGAGGAAATTGCTTATGACCATACACTCGTCTTTAGCATTAGGCATATAAGAATGGTTTACAATCATTCATACAAATTCTTTTAACTATTTTCTTAATATATGTAGCTTGTAAAAAGACATAATAATCTTCTTGAATGATCCCTAGTGATCTTAATCCTTAAGATGTATGTAACATCACCTATATCCTTTATTTCAAATGTAGTTGATTGACCAATATTTTATTAGCTTGATAAACTGATTATCGTTACCATTTATCAAATTATAATTCATATATAATGATAAAAACACAAAATTATCATTGGATCTTTTAACATATACACAATGGTCCTCGTCAATTATTCTAAAAATATATGATAAGATTGTGTTATGAAGTTTCTGGAATATTATTTTAGACCATAAATTGGCTTTAATCATATGTAGAATTTGTGCCCCTCCCTTTTTAGTTGTTCCTTATATATTTCTTTATCTATTTCTACATTTCAAATTGTAGTCTTTACATCCATCTAATATAATTCAAGGTCCATTATAGTCAGACATATTGTGATAATGTCTCTTCATAATTAATTCTTTCATATTGCGTGTATTCCTTTTTTCACTAGAAGTGCTTTATACTTCTTTAATAGGAAAAAGGTGAAATTCTCCCAAAAACGTTTCACATATGGTTTAAGATGGCCTTTTCTTTATCTCTTAACGTTTATAAAATAACAAAATTTGCACTCTAAAACCTTGCTTATTTAGGTTGTCATCAAATATTCATTACAACACTGTTACTTTATGACATATGATGTGCTATTTTCAACATTTTAAGACAAAAGGTACAATTAACCCGATAATGTTTCATATAAAGTTTAAAATAATCCCTATCATTATCCATAATTACCCTGACACTTATAAAATGGCATAATTTATACCCTCAAATCTAAATTCTATTAGGTTTTTATTAGATCTGTCATAAAATTGTTAACTTGCAGCTTTTCTCTTAAAAATATTGTTTCCTACTAGCCAACTACTTGAACTTGTGCACATAGATTTATTCGGTCCCACTAGGACTCAAAGTTTTGGTGGTAAATATTACGATTTTTTTCTAGTAGATGATTACTCCAGATTTACATAGATTTATTTCTTATCAAATAAGGATGATGCTTTTGAATTGTTGAGAAGTTTTGCAGAAAAATTCAAATAAAAAAGGGTATTGCATTACTTCAATTCGGAGCAATCATAGAGGAGAATTTGATAACAGAAAGTTTGAAAGATTCTGTGACAGCAACGATATAACTCACAACTTCTCTTGTCCAAGGACGCCTTAGCAAAATGAAGTTGTAGAGAGAAAGAATAGAACTTTGGTTGATATGGCTAGGACCATGTTGTGTGAAAATAGACTACCTTATGGATACTAGGCAAAAGTAGTATCCACGGTATATTATGTACTTAACAGATGTCTTATAAGACCTATACTCAAGAAGACCCCCTATGAGTTGTGGAAAGGAAGAAAAGTGAATGTTGCTTATTTGCGAGCATTTGGTTGCAAGTGTTTTATTTTAAACAATGGAAAAGACAATCTTGGAAAATTCAATGCGAGATTAGATTAAGCCATTTTTCTAGGCTACAGTAGTGCGAGTAAGAGATTAAGAGTTTACAATAAAAGAAGAAGGAAGATAGAAGAATTAATATATGTAGTGTTTGATGAAGCATTACCATTGACAATAGTAGCTTATTCATATGATGAAGAGCATCCTTTGATTCCAAAAGATACATCAGAGACTCAAACCATACCTATAGTGGCTTTGGAATCACAACGTCAAGAAGGTCCTTCTAAAGCTAGGACAGAGCAGGCTCTTTCCTTAAGCACCTCCCAACAGGAGCCTATGCGACAAAGAACACCTAGAGAATGGAGAGGTCTTGATATACGTCAACATATTCTTTAAGACCCCTCTGAAAGCCTAAGAACAAGATCATGTTTTAAGAACAACTATGTGGACAATTAAAACCAAAGTCTGTTGAAGAAGCTCTTACTGATGAGAATTGAGTCTCAATTATGAAAGACGAGTTAAGTCAGTTTGACATGAAAAAAGTACAGAATGTGGTGCCTCGTCCACAAAACAAGTTAGTTATTGGAACTTGTTGGGTTTTTTAAAACAAACTTGACGAATGCAGTAAGGTGGTAAGAAACAAAACCAGACTTATAGCTCCAAGTTATAATCAACAGGATGGTATTGATTTTGATGAGACTTATGCTCCTATGGCTAGATTATAGTCAATTAGAATTCTACTTGCTTTTTCATACCACAGAAGTTTTAAGTTGTTCCAAATGGATGTCAAAAGTGCTTTCTTGAATGGATACATTAATAAAGAAGTGCTTGTTAAGTAACCTCCAGGATTTCAGAACGAAGAGCTTCCAGATTACGTGATGAAGTTGACTAAAGCTTTATATGGTCTAAAGCAGGCTCCTCGAGCATGGTATAAACGGTTAAGTAATTTTCTGCTTGAGAATGGCTTCGAAAGAGGAAAGGTAGACAAAACCTTATGTATTAAGAAAAAAGAGAACGATTTACTCATAGTATAAATATATGTTGATGACACAATATTTGGTGCTACTAACCTATCTCTCTGTGAAGAATTCTCAGCTCTAATGTAGGGGGAGTTTGAGATGAATAAGATGAGAGAACTACTCTTCTTTCTTGGGTTGCAAATCAAGCAGACATAAAAGGAATCTGCATAAGTCAAGATAAATACACAAAAGAACTCATCAAGAAATACCATTTTCAGAACGCCAAACCGATGGGTACTTCTATGTACATTAGAATTAAACTCAACAAAGATGAAGAAGGAAAGACTACGGATGAGACAAAGTACAGAGGAATAATTAGATCACTTCTATACTTTACAAGCTCAAGACCAGAAATAATGCTTAATGTGTGTCTTTATACACGATTTCAATCAAATCCAAAAGAAAGCCACCTTCAAGTAGTCAAGAGGTTTTTTCGTTATCTTCACGGAACTATAGACTTCATATTATGGTATCTAAAAATTGATTCGTTTGACTTAGTTGGCTATTGTGATACAGATTATGCGGGAGACAAAGTTAATAGAAAAAGCACAAGTGGTCACTGTCAGTTTCTCGAAGGAAGCTTAGTTTCTTGGTCCTACAAGAAGTAAAATTGCAACTTTTGACAACTGAAGCGAAATATATAGCTATAGCTAGTTGTTGTGCCCAAACCTTATGGATGAGACATCAACTCCAAGATTTGTCTCCAAACTTTGATCATATTTCTATATTATGTGACAGTACAAGTGCTATTAATCTTTCTAAAAATCATGTGCATCACTCTAGGACTAAGCATATAGAAGTCAAACATCATTTTCTTAGAGATCATGTTTTAAAAGGAAACATTGATCTTTTGCATGTTAATATTGATAATCAAGTAGTTGATATCTTCACTAAGCCTCTTTTAGAAGAAAGATTTTATTTAATAAGAAAAGAGCTTGATATGTGCAGACTTTTTGATATTTAATTGTGTTCAAAGATACTATGCTACTTTCGTTTGTAGGTATTAACAGGCCCCTTCTTAAAGGAAGAACCCTATCAGGCTAAATTAGCTATGTAGAAGGATCTTACAGTTTGCATGAATTATTTAGAAGGCTCCTTCTAGTTTAATAGCCTAGAGTAAACGTGCCTTAAATGATCGTTTTTTACATCTTTGTGCAATTATGACGTTTTTACTTTATTATTGATTAGTTCTTTCCCCTCTTCTTTTTGATAATGACAAAGGGGGATGATAGATATATTTTTTGATAATGACAAAGGGGGAGAGTAGTTAATGATTTGTGATATTTTTTCAATATTGCTTTGATGATTTGTGATTTATTCTGCTGTGATATATGATTTGTTAACGAAAGGCTAAAATCTATAGGTATATCTCAGTTTATGATTTGAATTTTTTAAAATATATCTGTTATTGGTTGTCATCATCAAAAAGGGAGAGATTATTAGCTCAATACTTTTTAATGATTTTGATGATGACTTTATACTATTTCAAAATTTAAATTGGATTTATTTCCTTATATAGGTAATAATACATTTTCTCATAAGGAAATAAAATTATAGGATATATGCTTCCTTTCTAGCAGGAACCTTTTTTTATGAACTCACCTTATTTCGTTTACAATATCTGAAAGGATCCTACTAATCCTATATTTTTGAGACATTACCATATTTGGTTTTTCTTAACGGTTGAACATTGAAGATTCTAGTAGAGATATCAAAGATACAAAGTCAACTTAGGAATGGAAATGATGCAACGACTAGTTAAAGGAAATGCCTACTTAAGGAAGAATCACTGCAGTTGAGAATAAGAAAAGTGAACAAGAAAAATTCTCAAATTATATTCATAGTATCAATATTTTTTAAAGTGATGTCATTGTCAAATCTCTTGTGCTTTAAAAAGTGTTTTTTTTAGAGAGAACATTGAAGCTTATATCGAGCAAATTACATTTTCATCTGTTGAGGGGCTAGCTAAATATTGCTAGTTTGAAAGGTTGGAGAACCTTGAACAATATGTACTCGTGAGCTTGAACAGGCTTGTCAAATTACTACTTAGGTTTTTATAGTAAAACACTTAAGTTGGATACTTGGAGACTGGAAGTAGACTTGGACTGTAAACCGAACCAATATAAATCGACTGCGTCCTTCTTCTCTTTCTCTTTAACTTTTAAATTTCTGCATTATATTGTGTGTGTATTCTTTTTAGTGAGAGACTCCTTCACTTTTATAAGAAGCTCCTTTTATTTTAAATTTGCAAAAGGTTCCT
The DNA here is from genome assembly GCA_026284465.1 of Erythroxylum citrifolium. Classification (NCBI taxonomy): domain Eukaryota; kingdom Viridiplantae; phylum Streptophyta; class Magnoliopsida; order Malpighiales; family Erythroxylaceae; genus Erythroxylum; species Erythroxylum citrifolium. The sequence goes on along the minus strand of JANKOE010000002.1, from coordinate 11,419,439 downwards.
TTCAGTTTTAACAGGCATTTTTTGTTTTTAAATTATTTTAACAAGATTTATCATTCAGTAAGCTCCTTTTGTTTAAGTAGGTCCAATCCTAAAACACTTTGTATGCTTCAACTCAATAATATAATTGTCAGAGCATCTTCATCGGGAACACCTAAAACACTGTGTGATTTTTTTTAGGTCTATAAACCTCTGGGCTTAGATTAATCTAATAGACATACCCCAAATTCGACCTATATCAAATATGTTACAAAAAAATTACAATAGCAGAATATATGTAATACCAAGATTTGGACATGTTAAATTCTGTTAAAACAAACTAAAATTTTATAAATAAAATAATTTGACATGTAAGAATTAGTATATAATTAACTCTAATTTAAAATTTTTGTTATATTAGTAACAAATCTTTTAAAATAATCAATATATATTTATAAAATCAATAGTAATTTATAAACATTTAAAATTTAATTCTTAATGTAATTTTAAAATTTATGTATACTAAATATCTATTAATAATATAATATTATATGGTTCATAATTCCAAATACATAAATAAATGAACTTAATGCAAAGTCAACACATATATGGTATATAGGAAAAAAAAAGTCCTATTTTTTCTTTAAATTTTGATTGAAAAATCATTAATATCCTAAATTTTAATTTTCATAAAATAAAATTTAAACTTGAAATTCATAATCAAATATTGTCTTTAAATCTTTATTATCTTTAAATCTTTAACTTGCAATTATATTTCAGATTTAATTGCAATAGTTGGACATACTTTTAAACTTTATGCTCTACTGAACCAAAAACATTAAAGTTTTGAAAGTTTTCTTATGTATGTTTAGGGTTTAAATGGTATATCTAATTATAATATACAAATTTAGAATTTATTTGATAAGAATTAAAATTTAAGGAAAAGTTATTGAATCATTTGTCAATAAAAATTTCTTTTTATTAGTAGAAACTCCTAGGCTATAACAATTTGTAAAATTTGGTAATAATAATTAGTTGGTTAATTTTTAATCTAAATTTATGATAAAATTCAACTTAAAGTCCAATTAGAAAGTAGATGCTTTATCAGTTAATACATAATATAATGCTAAATTATTTGCATAACGGAACTTTAAGTCTTTAAATAGGAACTCTAAAATTCTATCTTCTATTGTTACTAGATGCATACTTATGTTTAGAGTTATATAAACATATGTTAGAGTTATATCCTTCAAAAACATGTAATTGAATCTTTAAATGTATATGGTTCTTTTATTTAATTTTCATGAATATGATTCTTTATAAAATAAGCAGTATATATATATGAATTAAAGAAAAGGAAGAATGATAATCACTTAAAAAAGAAAGATAAAAATATACAAATGATAATTAGTAATTATTTATATATAAACAAGTAATTATTATAAATTTATATATAAACAAGTAATTATTATAAATTTATTTACAATTAATTCGATAAATAATGCCAAATAAAAATTTAAAAAGTAATTACATATTATATAAAATATTTTTAATAAATATTTTGTAATTTTTAATATATTTTAATATTTAATTGAATTTAAAATTTTATCCTTCTCAATTCATAAAAGTGAAGAATAACTATAACAATTTTTTAAATACATGAAGATAATAATTGTAGTCCAATTTACTTATTTAATAATTTTTTTACTTTCATAATTTACCTTAATTATTATAACGACTATTTAATATTTTACAAATTTAAAGCTTAATTCACTTGTTTAGTGCATATATGTAGAGAATAATTATAATAATTATTTATATTAAAAATAAAATAATATGTATTATATTAAAATTCAATATTTAATTTATCAAAATTAAATTGAATTAGTTTGCAGAAATTATAAATAATTTTATTTGACTAATTTAGTATAAATAGTTTATAATGATTAATCATTAAATACTATTAGTTGAATACCAATTAAAACATATATATCAAATACAAATATCATCTAATTAAACATTGCATCGTTCGTTACATTATCAATAATAAAACTATAGAAATATGTATTGAACATTTTTTTTAATACAACGGAGCTAGAACACTATTAATCGAAACAGCGCAAAACTCGGCGGTACTCAATTCCCTGCCGATCTCGTCGGATGAGATCCTGGACGTTCAAAGGGGCTTCTCGAAGTATATGGATCCTTGGACAAGCCCTTCGTGCAATAGCGGCCAGTTGATCTGCACATTGGTTCCCTCCTCGATGTATGTGTTGGATGCGCATCTCTCAGTCCCGCTGGAGCAAGCCCTGTATGCCTGCCAACAAAAAGTGATTGCTATCAGTCTCAGAGATGGGAGATGAAAACAAATTAATGACGCTCATCTGATTCTAAGATGACCCGTCGGTAACCAAAATCCCAGGCGAGAGTGAGGCCCGAGTGGACGCCCCATAGTTCGGCCGTTATGGAAGTTTCGCGACCAATGTTTTGAAGAAAGCCGCCACACCACTGCCCTCGACTATCGCGAATAAGGCCCCAGCGGTAGCTAAGTCCGACCCGGGAGGAACAGAGCTGTTTGTGTTCAGTTTGACCCAGTGCTCTGGGGGAAAACCCCATCCTACGCTGTGACCCAGTGGGAGGCCCCAATGCTGGATGACGGATCTTTCCACTTCCCGCGCTCGTACAATCCACGCAACGCAGTCCAACACAAGTTTTGTACCGTCGATGGGCCACACAAAATCCTCCTCGAAAATACTCTTGTTTCGTCACTGCCACAGCATCCAGCAGGCTACCCCAAATATCATGTTCCAGTCCCATTGCATCTCGGGGGAGGCCTTAAGAAGATTGTTGTGCACCTAGATGGCCTCAGGTTGCTGGGAAAAATCGAAGTCCATCACCCTGGGGGGAAATTTTGTCCAAAATTCCTGCACTCGCGGACAGTCCCGCTTGGCATGTAAGGTTGACTCCTCTTGACCGCACGAATGACAGGTGCTATCGGATGCAATATGACGCGTCACCCTTTGTTGGTTCGTGAGAAATTTGTTATGAGTCACGAGTCATAGGAAAGCCCGGATCCGTTGAGGACCCGTTTATTTCCAAATTAATTTCCAAGGCGAGTTAGAGGTACTCGAGATATTCCATTCAATAATCTCGTAGGCAGACACGACCGTAAATCGGCCATTACCAGTGTGTCGCCATCGAATGGAATCGACTTTAGCTAGATCAAGGTGTACCTCTGCTATTTTCATGCAGACGGTGGCCGGGAGGTATTGCTGGAAAGCGGACCAGTTCTAGTGGCCGTCCCTGGAACTAGTAATATCTTAAATCAGAAAGAAATAAACATGCTATTAATCCATTTCATAATGTCTAGTCTTCATATTGTAAACTCTTTATTACACCTCATATAGCTTACTTTTTAATATAGAAAAAAAAAACAACTCAATATTTGAAGAAGTCCATAAATTGAAAGACACTGTAGGACAACAGCATACAAGAAAAGATTATTCAATAAAGGCGCCTGCATGAGGTAAGACCATCGCCGATGGAGATCTGCGAGAGCTCCACACGAGGATCCGAGCTGACATGCTTGTTGAATACAAGAACACCTTTTCTATGAGCCCTTAATTGTTCTGGTACGTCATGTTCCTCCTTCACCACGGTACCATACCAGAGTGTATTATTATAGAAAGTAACTAAGAAACTAAAAGAGGAAAAAACATAAAAAAAAAAGAGGCAAAAACATAAAAGATTAATTTTACTTAATTTTAGTAATTTATAAATTATTATTTATCTCTTTACAAAATATTTAATAAAATTTTCATTTTGTCATTTCTTCTGAAAATTTCATTCAGTAATTGTTTTTATGGAACATTGAGAAATAATAAATCAAAACAATTAATTCAAAATAAAAATATCAATTAATAAAATGTTTGTCTTAACTATTTCATCACCACCTACAAAATCAATATGAAAAATTGGTAGACCAAGAGAGATAACGAGGGAGACCTCTGTTAAAGCTTCACTTTTGAGAATTCCCTTTGGAGGTAAAACCAAAGTTCTAAGATCCTCGACGAAGGTTTCCTGATTAGCTGGGGAAGCCATTTTGGGTAAACTAGCTTCTTCGACTTCAAGGGGCTTTTGACTTTGTTATATTATGTTTTTGTCAGCTGGTGACCAATATTTATAATTGGAGTAATCTGGTGTTCTTCTTTTCTTTTTTACGATGTTTTAAAAGCTGAACCGAACATTAAATCTGTCGAAGGAAAGGTTTAAAGTTTAGAGGTTCAATTGGTAGTGAACTGCTATCAAACCGGAATATAATAAATAAGATGAAAATTTTATAAGAATAAATAAAAATAAAATATTTTATTGAAATGAAAAATACACCAATACTTATTATTATATAATAAACTAAAAATAAATAAATATGAGTCTAATATAATAATTTTCGGTCGAACCGATCGGTCCGGTCCGATTTTCAAAACTTTATTTTTTTAGACATTTGGCACTTTATTGGTAAGATGACAAACTTTTTCATTAAACTAGACTGATGTCAACTTCTTTCTTCAAAAGGGTGCACAACGCTCCTCACAATTTAAAGGAATTTGAATAATTTCTTAAGATGAACAAAATTTAGTAAAAAATAATTGATTTCCGGTAGGCCAAATTGAATAAAGTTAAGATGTCTTGTCGTTTTGGTCAATTATTATTTTTAATAAACATTTAATCTTTCCTTGTGTGTTACTGACAATTTTCGGTTAAATAATATATTTAAATGGTATATACTCCACTTCATTACGGCGTAACTAAGTTTTTCCTCCAATAAGTCGAGAAAGACTATTGTATATGATAGTCGTACAATACGATATATCAGCTTAAGATCATACATTTAGCCAAACGAATATGTGTTGGTGTCAGAGTTCACTCATACGGGATATCTTTAGCGTGAGCTTAGCAAGAGAACATACCTGTGAACCTTGACATTATAAACACAAAAATTTAAGGTATTAAGTTTACGGATCCTTAACACTTATATGCCCCTCATTAATCTTGTTTCTTTCTAATGTGAGATTCTCACTCACATTTGAAATCCCAACAACCTTCACATCAAGTGTGAACTTATATATTGAGCTTAGGTTTGCCTTTGAGCAAAAGTCTTTTTCTTAACAACTCGAGTATATGACGTTACTAAGAGCCCTTTTACTCTACTAATCTAGGCCCACCTGGAGTCTCCCTACTCTTCCACGTGAAGATGACAACCATGGGATCCAACTACCATCTTCATACTTGGCAGATACCACTTGTTGGTACTAGGGAGCCCGCTGATATGGGAGATCTTTATTATGAGCCTAGTAAAGGAATATACTTGTGAGCTTTAACACCATACTCCAACCAAAAATCTTAAGATATTAAATTTGTGGATCCTTTCCACTTATATGCTCCTCACTAATTTCATATATTTATAATTTGAAATTCTCACTCATATTTGAAATCCCAACAATATGATCAAATAGAAGTAAAGATCAGTTATCCTAACGAGGAAAGCTCGTTACAGAAAAAACACAATAGAATTTATTTCATTAATTGATGAATTTTTAATTTATTTACTATCGAATACCATGTTAGTACAAGTTTATAAATGATAAATACTAAATTACTCTATCAAAAAGGTTATGATTGAAATGAAGAAATTAGGTATAGTTTTGAAATGTATAAAAATGAAAATTTTGTTAAGGTTGTCTCAATTATTATTAGGTGTGTTCAAAAAAACCCGCGAATCTGTGAACCGGACCTGACCCGCATGAACCAAACCTGTAAATAAGGTTAATCGAACCTGAGTTTAGATTTGATTCGAATCGAACCTGAAAAATCAGGCTCATGGTTCTGGTTCTGGTTTCTAACTTGCGGTTCTAGGTTAACCGAACCTAAACTGCACCTATAGCAGTTAACCGAATCGAACCTGATTTATAGTTTTAGGTTTAAACCTGAACCTGAAATACCCAAAAAAAATATATCATATATTTAGATACAATTTAAGAGGATATTAATAATAATTAATTCACTAGTATTTACTATATTAATTCTTGAGTGAAAAAAAGAAGAAAAGGAAAAAAAACTACTTTAATTCTATGT
>JANKOE010000002.1:11387611-11399492 GCA_026284465.1 Erythroxylum citrifolium | reverse complement strand
CTGTAAGATACCTCGAGTTATCTGTCTGGATAAGCATACCTCGAGGTATCTGTTGCATAACTCGAGGTATCTGCCTGAATACCTCGAGGTGTCTGTTTCATACCTCGAGGTATCTGCCTGAATACCTCGAGGTGTCTGTTTCATACCTTGAGGTGTCTGTCTGCATACCTCGAGGTGTCTGTTTCATACCTCGAGGTGTCTGTCAGTAAAACTCAACTTATAGTTGGGAAAGTTATATTTTTCTGGGGTTTACCAAGAACAGTTAAGGTATAAGTCTTAATCAGTATATGCTCACCACCAAAGTGAGTCAACAGCATATGTCAGGTTTACAGTCTCAGCAAGGCAAGTGTCCCTGGAATGGGCTCCAGCCAGGCTCACCTCCCGGGGCAGTCGGGCTTCGGGTTCGGGGTCCGACATTCTGTGGTATCTTCATTCTCTTATATACTACAACTAATATAACTTAAGCCCACAAGGCCTAAGCCCATTTGCCTTTTAATTTCCCCTTCTTCTTATTCTTATAACTCATTTGGCCCAAGGCCCATCTAACATATCTATATCTAACACATTTAATTTCAACTAAGACATTAATTCCATTAACTCATGCTAACTAACTCATTAAATTCCTTTTTAATGCATGCTATCTAATTCATTTTATATCATATAATATACTAATTAATGTCAACTTAATTAATGCTAACTCAATTTACTTAATTTAATCATGCTTAATTTTTTAAAAAAAAATTTCGGGGCTAATAGTTGTACAACCTTCTTCTATATCTGAAGAAATATAGAGTCGTTGGCAGCAGTATTGTACATCACCCGAGACAATGTCCATTTTAGAGCGCAATTACGCAAACAAACGTAGAGGGCCGGAGGGAGAAAGTCTACCCGTGCACATTGGAGGATCTATGACCTACCAAGAACATGCAGAGAAACTTGTAATTATCAAAACTTTACACTTATATTTTGATTTTTTTTACTTTGATGTATGAAATTTGTTTTCAATGTAATTTGATGTATGAAATTTAGAATGAAAATATATGCATATTATGGAGAGTAATAATGTTATAAATGTCTGGTGTCATTAATGGCTGCGTTTATAATGTTATAAATGTCTGGTGCTATTAAAGGCTACGTTGTTGAGTAAATTTTTTTGTTTAATAGGGGGTTAATCATAAAAAATAGAAGAAACTCTGTCGAAATTTTTGTAAATTGTAGTTCACTTATAACAATTTATTCTAATACAGGAAAATCTATGGGCAAAAAGCCTATACTACACCAACTCTTTTTGCATACCCACACTAAGAAGTATGATGATGTGACCTTTGTCAACACCTGATGCAGACAACTTAATGTATGTAAAATTTATTCTTTAATGTTAATTCTTATAAATTATCACTTATTAACATTAACAATTATAATAATAGAACCAAATACAAGAAAGAATTAAACGATAGTCTCAAAACTCTGAAACTGTTGATAAGAGTCAGACATATCTTAATGCAACAGATGGTAAGGGCCGTCGTAGAAGGACTTTCAGCTTAGATTCATTTGTAAATACATGATATTCGCAATCCTCCACATCCACTACAGCTATATCTAATAAGTGGTCCACATCGAATGAGAGAGTTGTTCAGGTTGAGAGCACAGTACAGAGGCTGATGGAGGGCATAACCCAGCTTTGTAATGAGGTGGATGAGTTGAAGGGGAGAGACATGACCTCATTGCAGTAATCAGATCATTCACCTTCACCAACTGCATAGCTTAGATAGATAAGTGAATGTATTTGATGTTTTGCTACTCTTAAGTTTTTGTAAGAATTATTAATTACAATTTTTTTCAAGATACTTATTGGTTTACATTATAATTTTTATTATATTACCAATTAAGATAATTTTTACTTTATATTATCAATTAATGTTATATTATTTACAAAAATTAAATGTATAAAAAAATTTCAAAAGCTTATCAATAGAAAATGCAGGTAAAAAGTGAGAAATGATGATTGAAATTTATTGTAGATAAATGTCTTGATGGAATAAGTTACCAACGGAATGATATAATCTGTCAGGAAAAATTTAGCGACGAATATTGTTTATCGGTAAACTTTAGCCACGAATATTGTCCGTCGATAAATATAGCGACGGTATATTATATATCTATCAATAAATTTAACGATGGATTTACAATTTTCCGTCACTAAGTTCACCGACAGAATATTGTGTCTCCATCTGTAAATGTAGTGATGGATATACAAAATTGTCACTAAATTTACCGACGGATATACAATATTCCATCGTTAAAGTTTACCTACGGTTGTTCCTCCTCCGACTTGTTCCATCGATAATTTCAGTCGCCAAATTTATTCTTCGACGAAAAATAAAGATTTTCCGTCGGTAATTTCCGTCACTACAACCTATTTTTCTTATAGTGGTTATATACTATATCATTACTAATGTGTGATATATTTTATATTTTAAATTTATCACATAAACCCACCATATCATATGAAATTTACACGGCATCTACATAGCATAGTCGAGCCCCATATCAATAAATTTAAACTAAAATTTTATTTTTTATTTTATATTTATCCTTAAAATTAATTAAGCTAATTTAATTACAAATAATTGCAATTGACTAATTAATTTAATTATAACCTAATTAACACTTAAATTCTTCAAAAGTCTCAAATAATCAAAAGAATCCTAATTCTTATCACTCAAGTTTTTAATAAGAATAAGCTAAAACCTATAACTATTGATGACAAAGGATTGAAATTAATTAGATGAAATTATGGACAGGAGAAGATCACTTGCAGTTGATTGAAGATAATTTTAAAAACTTGGAACTGTCAATCAGAAATGGTAGTATCACTAAAGCTATAATCTCTTCTAGCTTTATTCCTTGATAATGTATCTCTTATGTCATCCACAACCCATGTTTCTTTTGCTACATGAGTTGAGATGTTGAGGAAATCAGCCTCATATTTCATCACTACCAAGTCTCCTTAACATTTCTTTTCACTTCCTCATTCAAAGTTTTTAGATTCTTATTCTTTTTTCTCTCGTCTCCTATCTTCTTCTTCATCTTCATCTTCCTAATTATCATCTTCTTTCTCTTCTCCTTCTTCCTTTCTTTCTAGCTAGTTCTTCGCAAGCTAGAGCAGACCTACACCTCGTGAGCAATAGAGCATTTGGAGGAGGAGTTCACGGTCCAGCAGCGAGACACTGGTCTTCATTTTATGAAGTCTCATTCTCTTTTCTCTCTTCTCGTAAATGTTTATATTTTGATTCTCTTGTGGCACCGTGAATCATTTAGAGAACACAATAATTAAGTGAAGAGATGTGGGAAGAATTACAAAAACTGGGAATTATGGTTCTTCTAATTGTTAAAAATTTTTAGTTAATTAAATTGTAATCAATTTAAATAGTCAATTAGAGGCATTTGTAATTAAATTAAATTAAATTATGTTAATTACGAAATAAAAATAAAAAACTTAATTTAAATATGATACGAGTAGCTCACTATATGTTACATGATATAGTAAATTCACATATCCTATGAAAAAATGAGATATGTATCATATCAGACATAATAGATAATTGACAATAATATAAATTTATTTAATTTTGACCTATTTAGGTTTATTTTAATTCAAAATTAACATATTTAAATAAAAATTTTATAATTTAATATACACTTTTAACCAATCAAATATATAACAAAATCTCTTCAAAAGAGAGTAATGCAACCACACAGAGCCCTAAAGAATGGTCGTGAACTTTTTCAAAATTCGTCTGTTTTACATTTTCTTGGAGTTTCTTAAGAGTGGACAGATATAGGGCTGCAACTCGTACATCGAAGACACATGGAAAAGCAATCTCAACTCCCTTGACTGCAGAAAGTACAAAAGCAAAGTGATCACAAATTGCCATTTTTAGCGAGACATTCTATATTCAGCTCACTCAGTCGCAAAAACAATTTAAGTTCCCTTCTGCATTCCAGGAATTTATAATTTAATCCATAAACTACTGAACAATCTGTTAAATGCCCTACAAATGGATCCATGTAATCTACATTCAGACAAAAACTACAACACAGGCAGGACGACTGAAACTTTCTTGCTCCACCCTTCTCAATGCATTGAACCCCTGTTGCAGCATTGAGTGACCATCCAATTTAATTATCCAGAAACTTTAATACTCCAACGTATTTATCCGCTTCAACCTAAACCAGAGCTGGGCCCTGAAACGGATCTCAGCATTTGATTGAGACTAGGCTGTGAATTTCCCGAAGCACTGAACATGGCATTTGATGGAGAAGATGAAGATGGTTGTATCGCTGAGAGGGGCAGCCTCGGTCCTAATGGAAACATGGATTGTGGCTGGCCCCGTTGCACAAAAGGCATGTGGGGATGGACTTGTTGAACATTGTTGTGACCAGATATGCTGGGTTGCGAAGAAGATGCCGGCATCCCTTGCTGCCTATTGCTGCCGATATTAGTGTTAAGCATAGAAGGTACAGGACCAGCTACATTCATTTGTGAAGTGACACCACCAGTTCCAACACGAGTTGGTAAAATACGGGCCCTTTCAGCAGCATATCTTTGCCTAGCTTTTTCCACTTGTTCACATTCCCTCATTAGGAGGGACTCCACCTCCGCAAACTGCTTCAGCTTGAGCTCCATTCTCTTCAACTGTCTCCACATCAACTTGTTTTAAGTGATGTTAACAAATAAATTCATACTAAATTGGAGACAACAAGTGAAACAAACAAAACCATACAGCAAGCATTTGTCCATATGGACAAGGTGAAAGTATAGTTAAACAGCAGGTCAGACCATATAAGCAATGCAATCATAATGACGTATTGTGAAACCAGATTACATAATAAAGTTTCTCCAAAGGGCCCACCTAATGGAACACAGAAACAGGAGATGCTATATGAAAGTAGACGTGTGGGAGGGAATCTTCGTACAATCAATTTCTATGTTTGAGATTTCAAAGCTTAGAATGAAGAGATGCCAGATAAAGCCTCAAAATTTCCCAATTTAGAACACGAGTTTACAAGACAAGTAGGACGGAACAGGACAGTTTCCCCACAAACCGAAAAATGAATGAGAACACTATCATATGCAAAATGATAAGAACTAAGCAAAATTGCATCTAGGATTCATAAAGAACAAGACATCAGCATCTAGTTTCTACGCATCACTTCTAAGAATCACTCTTAGATGAGAAAGCATCACACTCTTACTCTTAAATTCATAACCTGAAAATCCTCCTCTCTCCCTCATAGACGTACTTACAGTCTTGTATATAAATTTGCCCTCTTGATCCCAATCCTACCTAAATAAGGACTAAAATCCCTACTCTAATAAAGATTCTTATTATTCCCTAATAGATTTAAATCCTAAACCAATAAGAACAAACTAAAATAAAAATAAATGAATTCCTTTTCCAATTAAATAAAATTAATGACAAAGAAAACAAAACTTTGAACTAAGCTTTATTTTCCATCAACAAGTACAAGCACACTTAGCTCTTATAAACAACCAAAATAATAAACAAAGGTAATATCATCACCAAAGAACAACACTCTCAAGCAAACATTAAACTCATTATAATTAAATGTGAATGTTCACAGAGGAAGAGGAGTAAAAGGAATCAGCTTAGGAAATTCTGGATTCACAAAATTCAACTATCATAATTATACCTGATGATTTATAATATTGGCCGATAGCCTCTGGATTTCCCTCTCTTCATGATCTGCAAACAGTTTAGCCTTGATTGCTGCAGCTGCAAGACCAGCTTTTGCGGCGGCTTTAACTTTTTCAGTGGACAAAGGAGTGGCCTCAGACTCATTTTGACCCCGTAAACCATGTAGGTTGTCATCTAAAGTATAACCATAAAAATTACAATTGCAATAAATAGATGAACATATTTCATGAACAGGGAAAGCAAAACGCTTGTCCTACCATTTTGTTGAACCGAATTTGTGACTTCTCCATGAATACTACTCTCTCTACCACGTGATCTCTCTGAATTCGTCCTGTGGAAGTACATTGAATTCATATAGTATGATAGTATCCTCAAACTCATACAGAAAACCAACTTAAAGTCCCCCAAGATCTATTCTAAAATAGGGACAATTAGCAATCCATCAACACACAAAATATTGAAAAAATAAGAAATAAAAAGGGAAGGGGGCTTTATAGCAAATCCTTACAGCAGAATCTCAAACTAACCCATTCACGTAGTATCCTAAAACAGCAAAAGCCAAAATGTACAGGTTAAGGAGAAGAAATCACCCACCTATTATCCTCAGATAATGCCGCCAAAGATGCATGAGCACAAGCAGCAGCAACTCTTGGCCCAACAGAAGAGGCCAAAAAAGCAACCTACAAAATTTTCCACAAGTAAAAACCATCTTTACATTCCAAAAGAGTATACAGCTCCCTCTGCCTCTTCCTATCTGTGTGTGTGTGTGTGTGTGTGTGTGTGTGTGTGTGTGTAGAAATACTTGTCTTTCTTCTATAAGTAAAATATTATTAAGAAAAGCACCATGAGGTTGTACCCAAACCAAAAAAATAAAAGTGTTTACAAGAAAAAGAGCCAAGGTGTTCCGCCATGTCAGCAGCATCATCTTGTTAACTTTAAGCATCAGATATAAAATCCATTTTGAAAGTAATTTGACTATGTCAACTAGCCAGTATTTATTTGTATTACCAACTGAGAGGAACATAACTATATTTTTTGGGATAATTCAGATAAATCATCATAATTAATAGCTTCCATAAGATATTAGGCAGCAAAAGGCATAGAGGTTCACAAAGTTCTCAAATTGAAATGTTGTTTCAATTAAATCAATGGAGCATAGAACATACCAATGCCATAACTGGATTTGGATAATTTGAAAATGGAAGCCTGCTTTCAGAATCGACATCTTGGATACAGTATCCTACACAAACAGCACGAAATAAGAAATTCAGGTATGAAATGGCAATAACATATTTTCAACGTTAAACTTGCGAAAGACCAAGTTAGAAAGAGTAACAATTAGATCACCATTTGAACTTGGATGCAATCTTCCATGCTCATCTCTACTAACTGCATTGGACAGCTGGGAAATCTTGGGAACTTCAATGTTCTCCAAAAGGCCGTCCTCCATGGGTAAACGGAGAAAATGAAGGATGCATTGTGCTTTTGACTTGGTGCCCACATGCTCTGCAATTTCATTCCAATTTTCATGGTAAAGTTCCACTGCCTCAAGTAGTAGAAGTGTTTCTTGATCACTCCAACTTTCTCCATCTAGATCACCGTAATCATTTGTTGAATCCATCTTAACAAAATCCAAGCTTGAGTGACTGGCTACAAATCTACTCTCATGGAAACAGTTGGAGCATAGAAGTATATCAACCTGTTGTAAAAGATGTCAATTTGCCATGGGAACAGAACCATAATAGTAAGAAACACCATGATCAGACAATTGTGATCAACTTAAGATTTCTGAAGTCATTTCTTACATAACATCTCCAGCTATCTATTTGGGAATCTCAAAGCTAATTGTTTTAATAGAAAAGAAAATGTTAGATTTGGAAAAATCTAACACCATTTAACATAGTAAATCACATTTTGAACACTTAAGATCACCCCATGTCACCTGAAACTATAGTTTAATCTGTACTGACATGTAAACATACATGTTTTTAAATATTTTTAATTCTAAGTATTAGCCCCTTTCTTTTAGTTAATCACCAGTTTTCCCTTATTGATATTTTGATCTTCGATCAAAAAAAGGGAAATAATGACCACGCACTAATGGATGCAAAACAGTTACGATGGTTCTATTCTCCCCCTACTATTATCCATTCCAACAGATAAACTGAGCAGCAATAGCGTGCTTTCCTTTAAAAGCATGTTTAAATAATTGAAGTTACTCAAGTCGACCAAAAATAATCCCATGGTAGTTATAAACTGATAAATGACCATTATTACGTCATTATGCTAGTGTATAGTCCTTCAGTAATCAATTCAAATAACTTCATGCATTTTCAAGTTCCTTGAAGATACCAATCAGAAAAGCATGAAAACAAAAAAAAGATGTAAAGACAAAAAGCATATGCACAAAAGTATGTAAGTTACCTCCTTCTGTGACTGATAGTATACAGTGGGGAGAGGCTGAGAACAAAAATTGCAACAATTTTCAGATAAACGCTCTCGAATTCTGTTGTCCAAGTCAGAGAAATCGTTATCATGGCGTGACAATGAAGAATAAACATCAGTCGCCTTGAGTTTACATCTGGGCTTGTCAAATTTGATCAAACTATCAATAGACTTTAAAGCATCTGATGGCACATGAACCTCACCATTTGTATCCTCCCTTAAATAGGAACCACTATTCCAAGATTCATGGCTTGGTTGATCTGCACAGTAATTAATAATTCCCCAATGATCAAGGAACCTCACAATTCTAGTTAAATCATCATGCTCTACACCAACTACCAACCCTTGACAATCAGCAACTGTAAGCCTTTTTGCTGGATTTTCCATGTACTTGGCAACAGCATAGTTTCTACATTCCATGTACTTCTCTGGTGTGTGATCCGGTGACTTTCCAGAAAAAAAATGTGGCACAACTTGTCTTTCCAGTCGATGCACAGTTGCTGGTGAAAACCAATCTACTCAAAGAGGACCAAGAAACATAACAATGTTAACGTAAATACTAGGGTATTCAGGAGACAAAATCTTTACCCTAAGTACATGCATGCAAGCAAATCCTCAAACCTTTTTTAGACGCTCAAAGATGTTTATAACCTATATTTTTCCACCAGAGTTCTTGTAGCTAGGTTCTTACTATATGTCCAAAGACTCCAAACCACTAAGCAGACAGTCAAGAATTTGAATTCTTCGCAGAGCCAACTTACAACCCACTGAAAGGCCTTGGGCACTGCCTTCTAAAAGATTAAATTACGACCAAGATAACAATCAATACAATTTGAAGCCTTGCAAACATGGATTGAGCTCATATCCCTAAGGCCCTAATTAATTACTCATTTTCTCCCTTTCAACCTCATAGTTCCCTTCAATTTCTATTAGTCACAGAGAAAACCCAAGACAAGCTTATTACCTGAACTTCGAACGCCAATTTTTTCCAAACTAGTACACTCATTCAACCATACATACCGTATATACCACACACATACATATAAATATTGCAAAGAACATAATCACATCCACACTGAAATTTGTTGTATACCTGAATGCATAGGGACCACAAGAACTCTACTTCCAAACCTTTTAATAACGCCCTTTCCCTCCATAATCTCCGGCGGCGTTACTACGTAAGCCGAATTCCCACCATCACCACCTTCCGCAGGCATGGAAGAAAGCGCCTGCAGCTGACCATACGATACATTCTCCAACTCCGGCACCGGACCCCTCGTACCGCCGCTCTCTCCGGCCAAATTCGCTCTCTCCAAAGCCGCAATAGACAAAACCGAAGCGTGAGGCCGATTCACGGCGTGCTTCGTGACGAGAGGAAACTCACATAAACGAACGCCGCGGCCGTCGAGGAACTCCGCCTCATGGGTGGCCGGATCGGCCTCGGTGTGACGGTGATGGGCGTCGGACTCGTCACGGTGATGGTGCTTATGATCGATACAGTTAGTGTTGCGGTGGTTGTGATTGATATCGTCATCAACGGCGTCATCTTCGTCTTCGTCTTCAGGGTCTTCTTGTTTGGGCAGTTGTTGTTGTTTGCGAGTGATTTGGGGGTCTCGCTTTCGCCTCTTCCACTTGCCTCTTCCATCTATAGAAACAATCAAAAATTAACCCAACAACAAGAACAAAAATTACAGAGAAAAAAAGAAAGAAAAAGAGGGTTTTAGAGAAAGGGTTGGTCGTTGTTAATTAATTAAGGGAAAAGAGTAGTGTAGTCTACCAGAGGAAGGCAAAGAAGGAGAAGCTGGCATTGTATGAGGAGGGAAATGTGGAGATTTGTGGGGTCTTTGGATTGGTTCGCGTTGAAATCAAAGCTAAAGTGATTGACACTTAGATTTAGCTTCGGCTGTGGCTCTGGCTCTGGCTCTGGCTTTTTCGAGAGAGAAGGGAGCAACTGATTTGCATTTGCAAATTACGCTCTGTCCCTGTGCGGATGCCTGCTGCGACCTCTATTTCACCTCTCTTTTTCCTTTTCATTGGAAGCTTTATGTTCACGACGCGCGGCTTAGCGAGTGTCCTGGGATTTATGCTTGGAGGTCATAGAGCGTGCTCCACACTTGCGTATTGCCTTTCTTCTTTTCTTTTGTTTTTCAGTAACTGTTGCTACGGTCGACATTGAATAAATTCTTGCTCGGTTGTTTTCTTTTCTTTTTTTTGCATTTTTAGTGCAAAATCTTTTAAATCAATTATCTTTTATGCCTCTCAATGTTAATTGAATTGCCCTCAAGGGCTCCAGAAAAATTCTTTATGCAGACGTTATTATTCGGTTATATATTAAATAAATGACAATTATTTAAATAACATTTTATAAATTTTATGTACAAATAAAACGAATTGTGGTTTCTAAAAAAAAAACGAATTGTGGTTCACTCAACTAGATCATTTTTATTAGAGAAGTCAATAGGTCAGATCAGCCTGGGCAACACCTGGCCCGAGGATGAGTCGGCCCGTGACCCGGCTCACCATATATATTTTTTAAGAAAAAAGTAAAAAATGACGTCAGTTTTTAAGTAACGATCACCTGTGGCATGATTAGGCCAACCATGATTAACCTGTGGCTCGGTCAACTTGAGCAGGACCAGACCCTTTTTGACATCCCTAATCTTTATAGAAAAGTTGTTAAAGACACTAACTTCACTTTATGAACTACCGTTTGGGTTTTCAATTTTCATGTGATTGTATGATTGTCTATGTATTGGTGCTTTCTCAGGGCATCAGATCAATTGTTTCGCAAACGTTGTGCCTATTATGTTTCGAGATTAAAACGTTGAAGTTTTAATAAAACCAAACCTCTTGGCTTTACTCTCACCTAAGAAAAGCCGATGCTCCCTCGTTCTTTTGATTTTGCTTACCGTTTTACTTCTTCGATCTTGCGCTAGATCTTTTCAACTCTTTCCATCCTCCTTTTGCATTAATTCATGGAACGCCTCCTTTCTAGGTTGAGGCATGTTCTTTACCAACAAAGCTTCGTAATTTTGTTCTTTATCAACTACATCCGAGTATCTTCTATTTTTCATTTCTTTAGCAATCGATGATATGCTTCTCAAATTTGTTCAATTTGACCATAGATGTAATAGCCAACTCTTAGTTGTGTCTCTATATGTTGCCGTGGGCGATTTGTTATCTTTCTTTGATTTTGCTTCCCACCTCAACTATTTCCATTTGTTTCTAAGTCTTCCTACGATTCCCTTATTGGATCCCTTCTGGATTTTCTTGTTCTTAGATCATTGGGAAAGTCAAATTCCCTGCTTTTCTCGGGTAGTTACTTTAGTTTTTTTATTAAATTTTGGGAATTTTCTTTTTTAGGGGTCGGGTAATTTTTTCTGGTTTATTATCGAAAACGTGTTGTTTCTTGCAAAAGATGACGAGTTTGTGAATGTGTTCAGAGTTTTGGTTATTAGTGAGGCAATTGTTAAGTCAATTAAAATGCGTATATTTTGGGCTTAATTTTTGTCGATGTGTTGAAATTGGTATCCGAAATTAATGGAATTGCTTTATAATTGTTTATAGATGATTTTCAACACTCTAAGGACGAAAAAGGACCAAAAAGGCACAAAAGAAGGAAAGAAATTTGAAATCCCCAATCTAGATGAAATTCAGAAATTAAGCGTGGGCACGCCTAAGGATGGAATTTGAAGTCTGTAGAAATTTCAGAA
>JANKOE010000002.1:11255859-11270487 GCA_026284465.1 Erythroxylum citrifolium | reverse complement strand
AGTACCGTCCTTGCATAAGTCGACTTACCCTATGTACAAGTCGACTTATCGGTACTGAATACGTGTAAGTCGACTTACCCAATGTACAAGTCGACTTATCACTTACAGTTTTATGGTTATCGACTCTTTCCAATAATTTTAGTACATTTTTATGTTATTTTAGCTAAATATTTTCATATATTTCATCAACAAATTGTTGTTTGTCCCTTGATGATAGAGTGAAAATGTTTGGTGGATTTCATGAATGGCATGATCAAATATTTTGTCCAAGAGCAAGACAAATTATTTTAGAGCTAAAAAATAGAGAGAAGATGCTATACCGTTAAAGTAATCTATTGAAGGTTGAAGTGGCATAGTTAAGAGAGGATGCAGGAGATGTTTTGCAAGCTGAAACGATTGTAGAAAATTTGAAGTTGAAGAATGAGTTAGTTTTCGTGAGAAGTAGTAATGAAACACATTCAACAAAGTGTTTGAAATTTGTAGTTTGTTTAAGTATATGTTTAGTAGTTTTGCTTATGTTTGTTAGCCTAAATAATGAAGCCAATATAAGTAGTAGTTGTACCTTTAAAGCCTTACCTGGAAATGGTTTGATGTACTAGAACAATGTGTAAATGTAATTCACCTAACCTAATGTTGGAAAGTGCAATTGTTAGATGTTTCAACATCTGCTATATTCCTAATTTGATGTCCTAGCCTAACCATGTTTGATGTACTAGCCTAAAGATGTTTGATGCCTTCATAATAGGTAGTAGTTGTACCTTTAAAGCCTTACCTAGAAATGGTTTGATGTACTTGAACAGTGTGTAAATGTAATGTTGGAAAGTGCAATTGTTAGATGTTTCAATATTTGTTATATCCCTAATTTGATGTTCTAGCCTAAACATGTTTGATGTACTAGCCTAAAGATGTTTGATGTTTCAACATGTGGTAAGGAGGATTAGTAACACAATAGGATCTTTAATCAATGGAGATGGGGTATTAGTTAGTAGTCAAAAGGAGTTGAAGGAGACAACAATTGGCTACTTATAAAAATGTTATAGGTACTTTAGCTTGAAGCAAATGATTAACACAACTGCTAAGTTATTTTATAAATCATCAAATTATTGATGAGGAGACAAAGATGTTTAATAGACCTATAATTCCAATTCTTTGTATTAACAATGTACATGTTCTACCATTCACGAACTTCAACAAAAAGGAAAAAAAACCTAAAAGAAATGCAATTCACATTAAAATTGGTGGTCATTGCATTCATTTCTTTAATAACATGTAAATGCCAACAAGATCCTTACAATCAATAGATATCTAACAAGATTTTGCCTTGCTGGCTTTTAATAATTAAGTAGGAAAATAAATAGAATCACAAACACACACAATATAAAACCCACAAAACACCTGCAAAGATCAAATTGAAATACCAGATTGGTTTATGATATACTACATAAAATGGCTACTTGATGATTTGATCTCAATTCAAGACTAAACGATGAAAATAAAGGGGACTAACACTTTATGACAAAAGGCTTTATCATCTCTTTCAGGAGACAAACTTTAAGCTTTCCCTAAAAACTTATTCATTACTTAATAACATGTAAATGCCAACAAGATCGTTAGAATCTATTGATATATACCTCTGAATAGATATCCAAACTCTCAACCATTGTTCAACACAAAAATATCATAAAATTGATGGATATAAGGTCTGTAGATTGAAGATGCAGTTTAAGTTTGTTGTTCAGTACACAAATATCACAAAATTGTTCAGTTCACTAATAAAAACAGTTAAGTTTACATTTCCTCCTTTCCTTTTGAAGACTGTGTTTGACTATTTTGGCTTGGATTCACATGCCCAGTAATAGCTTCCTTCCCCTTTATTGATTTTTTCCGAAGGTGTAGTAGTCTCTGACTTCTCCTTCCAAGCTGTAGATAAAATGCAAACATTGTTAAGTTGTATGAATTAATTAATGTTTAATAAGAATGCAAATATTTAACACTTACATTTAACATCTATAACCCTGTGGTTTCGTTTGTGTATATCCTCATCTCTTCCATCCATTTCTTGAACTTCCTATTTGCTTCTTGTTGAAAAGAAGAATATGTGACAGACCCTTTTCCGAAAATTTTTGCTTAAAATTTTGAGCTTCATCTGCCAGCACTAAACATCCTCATTCTGCTTCCATCATCTGCAACACCATAACCAGGTTCTCTTCTCCCTTTGGTTTGATTTTTAGTGGTGGCATTTGAAGATGTACACATATTTTTTTATTTCTGAAGTACCTCTAAGTGTTGGGAGAACAACTGAGACTGTTGCATTTGCACTTCCATATATATGAGCAGTACTTGAGGTGTTGGCAGTATCTAAAGTAGTTGTGGAACCAACAGATATAGACAGAGTAGCGAAAACAGAGGCAGAGGCAGAAGCAGAAGCATTTTCTCTTCTTTTACATTTCTTTCCCCTTTCAAATTTAGAGGCGCTTATTGGGATGTTAGTGTTGGTTTGGACTGTGGATATGTTTTCTAGGGTTGACTGTGAGTTAGTTGTGTTTTGCTCCATATGGAAATGATTTGACTAGTTTGGGTTAGAATTTTGAAACTAAGCTGGAACCTACTATTGATAACAGTGAAAATGGAACAAAAAACCTAAAAGATTTCCACTACTATGGAAAAGAATCTTAGTTGTACCGCAAAATAGACAAAACAACCTAGAAATTACCTCTCTACCCTTCCAAAGATAGCCTCTTTTATTGTGTTCCTCTGTATGGTAATGGTTGCATGTCATGATCATGCCCCTCCTGGACACGTGGTTAACATTTTGCTTTTTGGTTACTTTTGTATCCTTTTAAGGTTTATCAATGCCATTTTTTCTAGCTATTTTGGGTCTACTAGGCCCTTGTTTGAATTATAGTGGCCTAATAGTTTCTTCATTACTAATGGGTCATTCCTTTACTAGACATTGGTTAAATTGCCTTCCCATATGCTTTAACATATTAAGTCTTCCATAACCAACTGTAAGTATACACTTTAATATTAACCCTATTGTCTCTAATAGCACATATGGCATGTGCACAAGGAATTCCAAAAAGGGTATATCTCCTACAAGAACATATTTTGTTCTGAAGCCTCACCACATATATGTTGTGACCATGATCAATCTTATACCCTCCTTCTCCATTATGACGAACTGAACAATGTTGAGCAATCATGACACTCTTCTCAATTGCTTTCCATATTCTTGGCCCTAAATCTCCTTTTCATTTGGCAACCTCTTTCCTTTTTTTCATAATTCTTTTCATCAATTCTCTTCTAATATGCTCAAATAACCTTAAAGCTGACATTTCCTTACATCAACCAGAGTCTTGTTGAAGGCCTCATATAAGTTATTGTCAACCAACTCAATCATAGAATCTTCCCTCTGGAAAGCCCTGCACCATTGCTGAACTGGTGCATAACTCTCAATGTCTTCTGTTGCCCTTTCCTTCTTGGATCTGAGCTTGTCCAAATTTTCTTCATATTCCCTTACTGTGAAGGATTTTGCAATTTTCCAAAAGTGCTCCTTCATCTCTTCCCCTTTATATCCTCTTCCATGCCAATTCACATTAATATGTATAGCAGAAAACCTATGCTCAACATTTGGACACAAATCTGCAATGACTCTATCAAGTCCCTGTAAGGGAAAACATAACCATTTGAACAGGCATATAGACACAAATCTGCATATTTCATAGAAGTTACACTCTCAATAAAAGTAAAAACAATATTGATGTGAAACTTTTACCTTTTGTTGGTTAGTCATTATAGTCCAACCAATTCTAGAGCCTAAATGAGGTAAATCTTCCTTCAGCCTTTCAATAAACCACTTCCAAGTGACTGTCAACTCAACTTCAACCATAGCCTAAACAATAGGAAACATTTGATTGTTTCCATCTCTTCCAACAATACATAGAAGTTCACCCTTAGTTTTGGTTTTTAGCTAACAACCATCTAGGCCAAGATAATGCCTGCATCCATGTCTAAACCCATGTTTAATAGCTTCTAAACATATGTACATTATTTCAAATACAGGTGGAGATGTTGGAATTAGCTTAGACATTGTCAATGTAACAATGCTTCCTGGGTTGGTCTGCTTAATCTCTTTAGCATAAGAACAAAGCTTTCCAAACTCCTCTTCAATGTTGATCACAACACTATCTACTTTTTTTTTTGCTGTTCTCACCATACTCATGGACACTTCAACACCTAAACAATTCTTAACACAAAATTTGATATCATCATTCTTCAAAAATGACTCCCTTTTAAGTTTATCCTTCAACAAGTCAGATAAGATGTTGGTGTTCATCCTAGGATTTGTATATACCCTATTACAATCATGACTATTCCTAAATTTCCCAACTTGAAATGATTGTAGCTTCCTATCAAATGCTTCATATATATATACCAAGGGCAGTTCTTTGTCCTAAATTTACCTTAGACAAAATTGGGCTTATTTTTGGTAAACATGATAGTCCTCTCTGTTTTGATGGACAAAAAAATCACTGCACACTTAAATTGCTAATCATTAAGAAACATCATCCCTACTTCAATGTAAGGCTCATCTATATTTTCATCATAAACAAGGTATTTTCTTTTCCTCCTAGTAGCATCATCTACCATATCATCTACATCACTAACAAGTTTTCCATATTCATCACTGTCATAATATTCAAACAAAACTACCTCATTTGCATCTCCTGCATCAACTTCATATTGCATTATCTCCATCATCTTCATCCGGACCTGACAAACTCATTTATTTATATATATATCTTCATATCAATTGGATGGGTTTTTGTCACTATAATTGGTCTTTATGAAATTATTTGATTATTATTTGAATTATTGTGCCTTACATCTAATTTGTGTTTAACTGTGATAAATTGATTTTGGAAAATTGTTGCTACTTTATTTGTAATTTTTATTGTAGGGTACTTGGAGAAATTAGAGTTCAAAAAGATTAAAAAGTAGTGATCCAAGGCATTAAAACAGCTGGAGAAGAGAAGCATAAGTGCAAGCATCACATAAGACAAAATGACAATGTGGAGACAACAACATGGGACATTGAATAAGAGACCAAAATGACAACGTGGAAGATACATAAGAGGTTCGTGCGTGGTCTGGAAAAATAAGGAGAAATGACAGCATGGAGAAGGGTGGAGGTTTGCAAGGGTTTTGAGTAAACAACGAAGGGTGGACCAAAACCTATGAAATAAAATTGTCGCATCCAGCTACAGAGGGGGCGTGCGTGGTCTGGGAAAAGAAGAGGGAAAAACACCAACGTGGTAGAGAGAATTGACTGAGGTGTTCTAAAAGAAGAGGGATAAGTTTTGGTATTTTGTCCTCATCTCCCACAAAATTCGAACCATCATCTTCCACCTTCCATGGCTGACTGCCAAAGCTCACTGTGGGCAGCATCTTCCATGTGTTTTTGTGGCTAGTTCATCCTAATCCTCTTATTCAGTGGCTGTGACAGCATCTTCCATGAGTTTTTGTGGCTAGTTCATCCTAATCCTCTTATTCAATGGCAATGGCAGGAGCTTGAGTTTTCACAGGGGAGTTTAAGCTGCATTTATCTTCTACCCATTTAGTTATTTAGTGATTCCTAGGTCTTAGGATAACTATGTATGGATTATATCTTTGAGTTGGAAGATTTTTGTGGCTAGGTTATTGTTTAGCAACTGATATTGTGCTGATTTGGTTCAATTTCATTACTTTGTTTTGGGTCAAGACTTTGTATTGAGATTTAGTGAATATTTGGTAATTATTCAAGGTAGCTTGAATGATTGGATCATTATATCAGTTGTTAGTATTAACTCTATTTTCTTAATTGTTGAGTAAAAATAGAGCATTAGGTTTTAGTATCCTTGGTTCTATTTAACTATTCTGATGGCAGTTAGTAGATTGAGATTTTAGAAAATATTTTTGTAACAAATTGAGGTGACTCAGTTGTTGGATTAAAAGCTTTATTATAACTCTTGATTTATTTGTTTTAACTCCAATATCTATTTGAGTAATGATTGCCAGCGCTATTGAACAGGAGGGTTGCGTTTATCATTGTTAATTACTTGTGATTTTCTTCTTATTACATTCACTCACTGCATTTCATATCACTCATTTTAAATTTAAAATACCAAAACAAGTCCTTTATGTTTATTCCAATTCTTTGCAAATTTTAGTGGTAATTGATCAAATCATACCCCATTCCATAGTTTAGGCTGCATTGCATTTAGTTACTTGGGAATTTAATTTCATTTTTCTGGTTCCTTAGAGAGAACAACCTGAGGTTGCATTATATGCAATCCTTGGTTAAATTTTGAAGTAACCCCAAGGTAACATCGAATTTAAGGTTATTTCAGGACCATTACCTTCATCTCCTTACTCTAAATCCTCTTCATCATCTTCGTCCTCTTCAACCTCCATATTTTTATCATCTTCATTCTCTATATCTGCATCATTTTCATCCTCCACATTTGACACATTGTCTAAATTACCCACATTACCTCAAAACCCTTCATTATTAACATCCTCACCATTATCTTTAACTACATTACCCTAATTAACCTCATTAAATTCATCCTCAATCATTTCAACAGGGGTATCTACACCATGTTCAATATAAATATCAATACCATCTGTACCCATCATCTGACTATCCATATCTAACACACTAGCATCATCTTGTACAACCTTAAAACTATTATATAGTTCAAAACTAGGCATAAGATAAAATATCTTTTTCACATTGTTATACCCATTTCTCTTACATACATCAACTAGTTCAAAATAGTTCAATAAGTTAGGATCAAATTGAATTTCATTTACAAAACCATCCTTATACCAAACATTATCAGCCACATTAACAAAACATCCTACATGGTGAAAGCTCAGAGTTATCTCATCAAATGTCATTATGCCAAACCGAAATGACCAACTCAAAGAAAAGGAAGAGACTAAAAATGTTGAAAGGAAACACTTAAGTGAAAGTGAGAAATTGACATATGATGCTTAACATATTCATAACAATTCCATCAACCAACTAATTCAGAATGGTGAAAGGTGACAAGAAACATTGAAGTGAAAGTGAAAATTTGAAGCATAGCACATCACCTTAATACTAAGTTCTATTATTTGAGCATAGCTTCAAATTACTTCGACAGGTGGTGATGAAGTTGTTTCTAATGTGTATTTTTGAAAATGTCACTATACTTACCAGTTTGGTTAATTTATTTTATTGACCTTTCTCTTATTCAGAATTTGTTGTAAGACATTTTGAATTTCAATCTTTTATGGCTTACCTCAATGTTTCATTTTCAAAAACAAAATATTTATCAAACTAAAAAAATAGATTTGATGCTAATAAGTAATCAAAGGCTCAAAGTAGTTATTACTTTCCTATACTTGAATTATAAATTATCCTTAATGTAGTCATATATGACATAGAAAATAAACAAATGAAGCTATTAAGATTGAGAGGATTTCTTTATACCTTCTTCTTAAATGTTATTCTTCTTGTGCATATTTCAATTATGATAATAAGATCAGGGACTTATATAGAAAGCAAACAAATAAGAAAAAAGGAAAAACATAGAAAAAAAGAAATCAGAGATTAAACACGTAAGGAATGCAAAATATGTTAAAAGAATAAGTATGACAAAATGACTTATCCTAAGTGAGAATGGTGAAAGGAAACACTTAAGTGAAAGTGACAAATTGAAATACAGCACAACACATGAAAGTTAATGTCATTTCCTATATATATATATATATATATATATATATATATATAAACTTACTAAGTTCTATTAATTAAGGAGCGTTGTTTATACTTGTGAATCGAGAAAGTGACTTCTTGTTGTGACCCCTAGGCTCGTTAAAATTTTCATCTATAAGTCTCGTGGGAGCTACATCACCAGTTTCCAGCCTATATACCATCCTAATGATTACGCCTTAATGTTTCAAAAATACCCATATTAAATGCAATCCTCATTCAATTGTTACATCAACTTTAAGTTACTAGTAATTAGAGTCTTTCAAATTGAATTTTGTTGACAAAGTTTGAAAGCTAAGAAAGTCTTAAAGTATGTGGCATTATTCACACCTGTGAATTAAGAAAGCGACTTCTCACTGTGGCTCCTAGGCTTATGGAATTTTTCACCTATAAGCCTCATGGGAGCTACATCACCAGTTTTCAGTCTATATACCATCCTATGGGTTTATTATGCCTCAATGTTTCAAAAATACCCATATTAAATGCAATCCTCGTTCAATTGTTACATCAACTTTATGTTACTAGTAATTAGAGTATTTCATATTTAAGTTACTACTAGATTGTCAAATCATAACTTTATTTTATCATCAATGATACTTAGAGTATTGCAAACAACAACATAAAAACAATACCTCATTTGCAGTTAAAAAAATTTTCCTCACAAATACTGCCACTAGTAAAGCAAAACATATTGGAGACATTAGTTGGACGACTTACCTGGATGGATGGACAATCGTAACCAACAAAGAAGGAGGATGTTTGACATTATGGATGCTCTTTAACACAAAACAGAGCCTGTAAACAATAGAAACAAACAAATGGCTTTTATCTCTATTATTTGAGAGAAAATAGTTCTTTAAAAGTGTGGAGAGTTATCATCAATATGCTTTATCATTAACTCTAGAAAGAAGAAAAAAAACTCTAGAAAGAAGAAGGAAATCATAAACAAAAGATAGGTTAATCTTAGCTTCCAGCATTTGATATGAAACTTGAAACTGGCTTCAAGCCTAATGTTATGATCATTAAACATAGTTAAGGTCTCAATGCATAATGTGAACAAATAAAGAGAGATTGGATCCCTTTATCTCAACCTTCCCCCCCCCCCCTGTTATTATGTTGGATAGTTTTCCATTTACTAAGATAGAATAAGTAGTAAAGATGCATTGCTTAATCCATGTTATGAATTCTTTAAAGAAACCAAAACCATCCATCATTTGCAAAATAAATTCATAATGTATTTAATAAAATGCATTATAAACATATATTTTAATAACATAAAACTTGGACGTTTATTTCTTATTTTAATTCTTGAATGATTCTTCCACCAATAAGATGTTATCACCAATTTGTATTCCTTGAATAAAAACACCTTAGGATACATTGATGTAAGACTTTAGCATTTATTTCAATCTTGAAGTAAGAAGTTTGGCTATGGTCTTATAAAATGTGTCACAATAAGTGATTAGCTTGAAGTATTTAAGGGAACTTGGATTGAGAATTTCACGGATAAGACTAATAAAACTTTTATTAATCACCCAAATCATTTTCCCATTCTCAAAGAACTCTAGTACTACATCAATTACTTCCACCTTGAAATGCTTCTAAGATTTTCAAAAGGGAAGGGAATTTAACCCATTACAACCAAGTGCTTTTCTAGGATTAATTTTAAGCACATCTTTCTCCATATCAATAACACGAAAAGGTTTTCTCATAGCATGTTCTTCCTCTAATATAATTTGACTTGTTATAAATGATTTTATTACCTACAAAATGAGAACCTATTAGTTTGTGATCCAAGTGAATTTTGGAGGTATTTATAAGCCTCTTGTTTGAACTTTTTATGAGTTTGAACTAATCTTCCATTTTGTTTATACAATTTGATAGTTGATTGAAGTTTGATCATGGTTTTTTTATATGTATAAGTTTTAACATTTTAATCTCGGTATTTTGCAAGTGTATGGGTCGTTCGCGTAGTATCTAAGGTGCCAATCTCACAAGGAGGGTTAATCTAATCCTCAATTTTAAGGCAGAAATTTAACTGTAACTAAGCTAAACCAATAACGCAATTTAATCAATCAATTCAATTAACAAATTCAACTCAAGAATTAATTACGAAATATTAACAAATCAGTAAATTACAATGCATACACCAAGAATCAACCTAAGGAACTACCAATTGAGAGAAAGGGAAAAATTTTACCTATCTTCAACACTAATCTAATTAATTATGAAATGTCAAATTATTGGTCTTGGACTATCCTAGGGTTGATTACTCTCTCTCGAGTTATAACCAAAAGCCCTAAATTAAAAACCCTAATCAAATTATGGAAAATTGCAATTTCTCAATCCATAATTTATCCAAACCCAAATTAGATATGAAGTTTTCCATTAGACTACTAGGAACCTATGTGAGATCTCTCGTCACACAATTACCGATTTGATTGATTTCTTGTTCTCATTAAATTACCTAACTCTCATTAGCCTAATTTAATTATTTTTCATTGGTTTACCCTCTCAATCTATTACCAGTTTATAAAAATGCAGAAATCAATCATAATGAATCCAATTCACGTAAACAATCAGATTTTTATTGAATCAAAGATAAAAATAACCCGATGGTGAGTTTAGACAATCCTCAACATTCATAAATCCTATCTCAACAGGTATTTCAATTCTCTACTTAGATAAAAATGGAAATATACTGGAAAATAGATTTGAATGGATGATGGAGCAATAACGACGGGAAACCTCTTGTTTCGGGAAGTACTTCATATAGGCTTCTTCTCTATGTCTCTCTTCCTTCGTCTCTTTCTAAAGCTCTCGATGAACTCTCTCAAGGGTTTCGTGATGTGGCTGATGCAAGAAGCTCCTTTTTATTCATGTTGTTCTATTTATGGTCTTTTGTGTTTAGGCTTAAACTAGGATTTTTTTGGGGTTTGAAAGCTCCAAAAAAATCCTCGAAACACGAAGTTTGGAAGTGACTGTGCATCTGCCTGATGCAGGCCATGACCGTGGCCCTACAGGTCACGAATGTGGCCTATGCCACCACCGTGGGCTAACTCTGGTGCTTCTGTCACGATCGTTGTAACACCCCAATCTCGCCCTACGCATGCACGTGCACTATACGGTCACACGTGCGTATGCCTGACAAAATTGGTGTGTTACCTATATCACCTTCACTTTATAACATGGCATCATGAACTAAGTCATAAATCACACATTTGCTAAAATCCAAAAATTCCTTATTTTATATCATAAACCATAATGTACATTGTAGCTTTAAGGTCAACACCCAAGTTTATATAACACCATCCTATGAGCATAATAGCTCAGTCTACACAGTACGCTACAAATAAAAGGGATAAACTAAAGATAATAACAGACTATGTCTTCAAACCCAGCTGACCGACCTTTGAGCCATGTCTGATGTTCAAAGTTGCACAAAATTGCTTCAAGTAGTTTTAGAAGCTAGGTCGTCTCAATCTACCAAACTTGAAATTATCAACGTTGTAATTTTGATGAGTTTTGCGAACTCAGTAGAGTAACCATCCTTGGTGGTTCACTCATGTAATAAAACACAATCCATCATAAACATATTGTCACATAGTTCATATCAACTTGATTAGCATCATTTAAACATGTAACATTCTTACAGCTTTGCAAATCATTCAATGAATTCAAATCATATGTGAATGCAATGTGTATGAGACTCACATTCGTTTTTACATTGTTGTGACTGTGTGCTTTTTTTCAGTATCCTGTATCACTGGGCTCTTTCATGTTGTCCCTTACTATTGCAGATACAGGGCTCATTGATCACAGTGAGCCTTAGGCTCTAACCACATATGTTTGAGCTTTAAGCTCTTTTCAGTAGCACTCTTAGTCAGTAGCAATACCAGTCACGACTGCCTTTATATTACATGTATTGAAATGAAATGCATGCCACAATTCAATGCAGTCAATCACTTTCATTTACATTATCTCAGTCAATACAATTAGTCATAGCATTCAGTCACATTTAGATGACAATCATTTAGGCAGTCTCATTGAAACACTTATATTTCCATATATGTTTAGGACTTAATTCAGAGTCATTTACATCCATTTTATGTTCATCTATGGCTAGTTTATCATGTTTTAGCATTATTCGAGGTTTGTTGACGTAAAATTCATAAATGAAATAAATAGACTTAAATTGCACTATTTTTTAGTTTCTAGCAAACTTGACCTTTAGTAATTATGGGATTTTTATCTTGAGATTGGTTTAGCCAAAAATTCTGAAATTTCATATTTAAATTCTTGACTCATTAACAAATTTTTTGGGACCAATTGTAGATTTTTCTGAGCTAGAATTCATGAGAAATAAATTCCCAAAATGTGCATCAGATTTTGGAGCATCGGAATGACCTTTCAACGATGTTTCGATCATAACTTTTGTCTTAGATGGCAAAATCCTATGATTCAAGTCTCATATTGAAGCTACTCAAAGAAGAAGATACTGATAAAATTTGAGCTCCTAAATCATCACCGTTTAGTTTTTAGGCACTGTCAAAATTGACCTTGAAAAATCCATTCCAACCAGCCAAGTGATAGAGATATTAATAGGCTTTTATTTGATGTGTTAATTTGGGTCAATTGTGTAGTGCTTCAGGGTAGATATTTGCTAAATTATTGTTTTTATATTTTATTTGAATGTAGGAGTTGTTATGAAGAAAAGAAGACAGTAGCAGATAAAAGCGTTGCGTAATGCAACGTTGTCACATAGGGGAGATAGAAACAAAAAGAAGAGCTACCATTTTATTCAAGCCCCCACTTCACCCCTCCAATGGATTCACGCCTGTAGACAACACTCCCGCATACAGCACCTACTACACATACATATAGTAGCTTTGAAGACTTCAATCACAATGCCTACCTTTATTCACGCTCAAACATAAAAGACAAAGCAGCCTCCACTTTCCAGCTCACATTCTACTCACGGCAACCTCCAGCTCCCATTCACTCAATTAACAACATAAAAGTCTCCATTTACCAGCCAACATGCCATTGACTAAAACCTTAGTCGTAACTCCAGCCTCCATATATGCAAGTCTTGAATTTTCTCTCCAATCTTGGACATCATCAACGTAGCCTCCACCCAAGAGCCATAGATGCAAGCCTTGATTTTTCTTCTCCAATCTTCAACACTCACACACAACAGCCACCCTCCATGTTTTACGCACAATAAAACAGCCTCCAAAGCAAGAAAAAACACTCTCCATTCTTGACGCAAGCAGCCCACACACTTCAACCCTCTACCGAAACAACTCAACCATTTTTTTAATCACCAAAGCCTCCTACAAACACAACACGTAGCAGCTTCATTTATTCCTATTCATGCCACACTTCATTTTCTTTCAAGCAACACATCCAAGCATCAATCGTGATTCCTCTCCAGCCTCCACTCATGTACAGGCCATATATTTTTCACTCCCATTCACGCAAACAACACCGTAACCTTCTATCCACCAGCCAACCAAAACAACCACACAACACACGACAGCTTCTTTTCACTCACACCAGGCCGCTCACGGATAGCCATCCACTTGAAGCCTCCATTTTTATTTCACGCACATCAATCTTCCATAACACAAGCTCTAGCTAAAAAATTATTCAAGCAGCTCTCCAATCTTCCACATACACACATAGCCTCCACCGACGGCAGCAACTCTTCAATGATACCACTCCACAAGACACAACTCTCCACACAAAAAGCAGTGTCTTCATGCAATTAGCCACGCAAGGAATTGGGAAAGCATTTTTATTTTGCTGCATATTTGGAACTTTGTTCTTCTTTTATTTTTGATTCCTTTATGAGTTTGCCTAACATTTATATTTGTGGACTGCTTGGCATGATGATTTGCGGCTAAAACCTTAATTTCTCTTATGGATTTGATATTTTTATTGATGCATTAATTTTGAATTTTGCTGGAATCTATGACTGAAAATTTTTATACTTGTTGATTTTTCCTTGGATTTATTTGTTATTCCTTTGGATTATTGGAAATTGCCTTGCTATAAATTCGCCTTTAGAAAAAGGGAGTTTTTGCTAGAAGATTAAAGGAAATTTTAACTAAGATTTTCTTGTGAGTTGGGAGACCCAAGAAACTTAGGAGGTGAAATTGAAGGTTTGGGACTTAAGAAACTTTAGGAATAACTTAAGTAAGGGATTACTAAGTGACATCTGGAATGGATAGATTAATTCACCTTTGGGAAAAGGAGATTAATTACTTTTAAAATTCACCTACAAGGTTAGGATATTTTAGTTGCGGAGGATAGCTAATTCAATATAAGGTTGACAAAAATATCATTCCCTAAGAGAAAGTTATTCCCCATTGCCGTTAAAACTTTTAATTAGTAAATTATTGCAATATTTTCTTAATTATTTATGGCATAGATTTGTCATATTCATAGTTATTTTGGTTTCATTAAATTGTGTAATTGCTTCGAAATTTCCTTGAGTTTTTAATAATTCGTTAAATTGCTTTTAATTTTCTAAAATTTCATCCAACCCGATTTCAAACACTATTAACTAGCATAGATTTGAATTTTCTCATAATCCCTGTGGACACGACTCGATTCTTACTAATTTATTACTCACTTCGACAACCGTGCACTTGCGGTTCACGAACACTCATTCACATTCAAGTAGCACTTCCAATGATATTCACATGCATCAAACGCCTCGAACAAGTATTGTCCGGAATGTTTACACAATCAGTACATATTCATCATATATCAAATTCAATTCAGTAATATCATATCAAATTAAAGTGAGACCATCTTAG
>JANKOE010000002.1:11125336-11159169 GCA_026284465.1 Erythroxylum citrifolium | reverse complement strand
ATTCAATGCTTGCTTCATGGCTTTGGCCCTAGCTCTTGTCATTGGGCCTCCAACATCTTGTAATGGATCTTTAGGAATATTAGACTTGAATGTTGGGCCTTTGATATGGGAATTTCGTTCATCTCCTTGCCTTGAACATTCAGACTTCAAATCTGATCCAATTTCAGTTCCTAAGCCTCCTCTTGAAAGCTCACGTCCAGGCAAGTCATGTCCTAGGCTTAATTGAGGCGGATCACACCATGTATGCTTCTCTTCTTGTCTTTCACATTCCCATGGTTCTCTATCACCCATTAGATAGCTCATGGAACCCACTGCAATGTTCCAAGCTTTTGAAGGTTTCTGACTCCAAGTTCCTCCTAACAAAGAATGATACATGGACTCAGGAGCCTCGTCTCACAAGACCGCAAACTCAAGTAACTCAAAATTCTATTTTTATTACAGGTAATATTTACTCTAAGGATATTATTGTTGGTGATGAAACTTTAATAACTATTACCATATTAAAAAGACCTCTTTCAAGTCTTCCCCTTTCCCTTTACATCCTACAAATGTTCTTGTCACTCCTCACATAATAAAGAGCCTTGTTTTCGTTCAAAAATCACTACTAATAATAATTGTTCTGTTGAATTTTACCCGTTTAGTTTTTATACAGACTTATAGGCTCGGAAGAGATTTGCAGGCGCAATAGCTCTGGTGATTTGTATCCAACTAGAATACCAACGTGTCATCCTCTCATGCCTCACCATCATTCGCTCCCACATTCTATTGTTCCCTCTTCCACCTTATGGTATCGAAGGCTTGACCTTCTTAGACTTTATGTTTTTATTGTTTAATTAAAAATCATATTATTTCTTGTAATAAGGATTCTTACTCTCATATTTGTCATGCTTGTCAACTAGGAAAACATGTTTCCATTTTATTCATTTACCTCTCGTACTACAGAATCATTTGATATATTTTATTATGATCTTTAGATATCTCCTATTGAAAGTGTTTCAGGATTTAAATGTTGTCTTATTCTCTTCGATAACTTCACACATTATTTATAGATTTCCCCTCTCTGTGCAAAATTTGACGTCTATGCCAAATTCCTTAATTATCATGCATTTGTGCATACTCAATTTAAATGTGACATAAAAGCTTTTCAGTATGATAATGGATAAGGGTTTAATAATGCATCTTTTCATAATTTTTTGGAAACACATGACATAAAATTTGGTTCTTATGCCCTCATACCAAACCACAAAATGGCAAATTAGCACAAATGATTTGCATCATTAATGAAATGGTACATACCCTACTTTTTTAAGTCATTATGCCCCTTGAATTTTAGGTGGAAACCCTTCATATTGTTGTCCATCTCCTCAACATATTACCCACTAAAACCTTTAATAATAAAACCCTTATAAGGCCCTTTACCATAAATTGCCCACTTAATCTCCTTTATATGCCTTTGGATGCTTATGTTACCTAAATCTCTCATTCATTGCTCCTTGCTAATTATACCCGTATTCCATGCCAAGTGTGTTCATCAACTATCCCTCCAATCATCAAAGGTATTGTTACTTGGACATCTCCTCACGCAAAGTCATTATCTCTCATCATGTCATATTCAATAAGTTTTCCTTTCCCTTCAGCTTTCTTCATAGCCTAATGCCTACCTGCTATGATTTTCTCCTCCATGATGACAATCCTTCCCCTCTATTCTTGTCTATATATTCCCTTACCAACCTTTGTACATCATCTTATTACCACACTCGATGTATCTATTGCCCAAACTACAGTCCCCTCTACCTCCTCCTCTTCAACGCCCATCCTTATCACCACTAAATCATCTCCCAACATATTTCCATGATCTAACACTTCTACTTTTACTCACCAAATGATGACCTAAAGCAAGCACAAAATCTTCAAACCAAAAATTATTTTTCACTTCACGCTTCTCCATCTACTTTTATCTCCATTGTTCTTAAAACATATCCCTTTGCCTTTAAAGATCCACACAGGTACAATGTCATTCTTGATGAATTTAATATTTTGGTTAAAAATAAAACTTGGGACATTGTGTCTCATCCCCCCAATGTGAATGTTGTTACAATTAAATACATATACCGACATAAGTTTTGATTTGATGGTTCCTTTGAGTACTACAAGGCACGTTTGGTTGTTTGTGCTTTCATCCAACAAGTAAGCATTAACTACAACAAGACATTTAGCTATGTGTTCAAGTCTGTCACAATTTAGATTGTCCTTATTATGGCCTTATCATGTTCTTAGCCTATTCTTTAGCTAGATGTCAAGAATTTCTTTGTTTATAGTTATCTAAATGAGACAGTTTATTATAATCATCCTTCTACTTTATTAATTCCCGCCATCTAATTCATGTTTACCATCTTAATAAAGCTTTATATGGCCTTAAACAGGCTCCCCAAATATGGTATCAATGGTTCATTGGTTATGTGTTTATATTGGCTTTTCATAGTTATATTTATAATAATTTCCTCTTTGTTTATCATCATGGTAGTGACCTTGCTATTCTTTTACTTTATGTGGATGATATAATTCTCATAGCCTCTTTTATCGAGTTACTTCAGTGCATCATTTAGGCTTTCACTGTTGAGTTTTTAATGACTAATTTAGGCTCTCTTCATTACTTTTTGGGATCTCTGCCACTCACACCAAAAGGAGTCTTTTTCTCTCAAGAAAGAAGTATGCATAAGATATCATTGGTAGAGCCAACATATCATTGTGCAATCTATTGACCACTCTTGTTGACACATGAGCTAAGCTCTTAGCCACTGATGGCCACATATTGTAGATCTTGCTCTTTATTACAGCCTACTAGAGCTTTACGATACTTAACATTTACTTGACCGAACAATATATATGTCATACAATAAATATGTCTTTTCATGCATGATCCACGTGAACTCCACTTTCATGCTCTAAAGCATATCTTGCTCTATCTCCAAGGCACCTTGGCTATGTCCTACAGCTTTGTCCCTCCACTATCGACAATCTTGTAGTATACTCTGATGTTGATTGAATCAGGTATCTCGATTCTCACCAATCCACATTCAACTAATATGTCTTTATTGGAGTTAATTTGATTTCTTGGTCTTCTAAGCACCAAGGCACCACCTCTTATTCTAGTGTTGAAGCTAAGTACAAAGCTATCATTAATGTAGTTATGGAGACTTGTTGACTTCACAATCTACTTCTTGAGCTTTGGTGCCCTCTTTTTAAAGATGCTTTGGTTTACTGTAACAACTTAATGCTATCTATATGTCTTCTAATCTAGTCAAGATTCAACATAAGAAACACATTGAAATCGATATTAACTTCTTCTATGATAAAGTAGCTTTAGGACAAGCCTGTATTCTCTATATTCCTTTAGCTCATTAATATGTCAACATCGCTTTTATGATTTTCGGACAGTTTGAGCGTTTGGCCACCTCCTCTCACTCCAACTTCTGAGCTATGATAATATACATATATTTTTATTATATTTTTTTTTTCATATATATTCCTTGTATTATTTTCATTACATATGTATACATTCATATATATGTGTGTATGAGCGCGTATGGGTGTGAATACACAATGCCTAAGTAGGGTAATCATTCCAAACTAATAAAAATCTCACAAATTAAACCTGTTTTTCTTAAACTCTCCATCAGACTTTGAATTAGTTTACGTGCTGAGTGAGAAAATATGTCCATTAAATATATTAGATTGAGTCTATATAACAACGAATTCAAGTACAAATTGACTTTTTAAAAAAATTTAAAGAGCAAAACAATGTCATTTTGATTATTTTAGTAAAACAAACGATATTTTTCAAATTAATTCGGATTGTTTAAATTAAAATAATCTAATGTTACTATTTTTAAATTTAACACTTCATTCTAATTCATTAGTTTAGTAAAATATTTACTTTATAATCACTACGAATGCTTTTATCATAAAAAGGAGGAATTTTATGTTGAGTTTAAACATACACGAGTAAAGCAATTTTTATTCAATTCACATTTAAGATACAACAATTAAAATTATAAAATTATTAATGTCACTAATATTTGTCCGTCAAATGTTTTTGGGTTCAATCTTTATTAACCCACCTTTCCTAATAAGCTAAGTAGAAATTATAACTAATTATTATATATTTATAACTAAAATCAAAATTAAAATTCTAATTATCTCTCAAAAACACAAAAACAAACAGTAAACGAGTTTATTTCAGTTATAAACTTCCACTCTAACGGTCCAACCCAAGCACACGGCGATGAGCATAGAGATTGACGGAGTATGATGGAAATGAACCCACAAGAATATGGATTAGAACAGAGCCCACAAATATAAGCTCAAGCTTATTTATGGGCCCAAAGTTCAAAAATTTTCTTGGAGTGTCCCCTAAGCCATCGTCTTCTTCTTTTCTAGTTTTCCCAGTTAACATCACTCTTTCCTCGGCCAAACCCTAATTTTACAAGTCTTTGTTCTGCTATTTCGCCATGTCGGTATGTTCTGTTGGATCTACGTTATTTATCTAAAACCCTAATTTTGTTGTTTGTCTTCATGGTTGTTTGATGTTCATGTGAGGATTTTTGCTCCAGATCTTCGAGTATAATGGGAGTGCCCTAGTGGCTATGGTGGGCAAGAACTGTTTCGCTATAGCTAGCGATCGGCGACTGGGAGTGCAGCTCCAGACTATCGCTACTGACTTTCAACGTATCTCCAAAGTCCACGATAGGCTTTTCGTGGGTCTCTCTGGATTGGCTACAGACGCTCAGACTCTGTATGATCGGAGTCTATCATACTTCTTTTTCTTCTTTGATTGTCAAATTATTTGACTTTATACTAAATTGTGCACCTAATTGTGAAATCGAACCATTATCTCCAATAAGTAACGCCCTTAGGTTTTGCTTGAATTTGAACTTGCTATGACGTGAGGGATCATTATCACTCTTATTATTGGATGGAACATACTTTGATGAGCAGTTATGTTTTGGTACAGATGTGATCTTTTAGCTAAATTGAGAAGAATACGGTTCCTTTTCGTGCCTTTTTTACCTCACTATTGTTTTTGTTTATGATGAGTTCACATATTTATAAGTTGGAAACATTTCTACTCTTTCTGTACTTGTGTCTTAAGATCTATATATGTGATGTGCAGGTATCAGAGATTTGTTTTTCGTCACAAACTTTATCAGCTGCGGGAGGAGAGGGACATGAAACCTGAGACATTTGCTAGCCTTGTGTCTGCTATTCTCTATGAGAAAAGGTACGTGAAATATGTGTATAATTGGGTTATAATTAGGTTAGTGACAATGAGAAGTGATTGGGATTACTAGTTTAATACTAAGAGCCTGCAAGATGCTTATCCATTTTGTCCCTTTGCATTTAAGCAAGATTTTGGATTTAGTTTTCTTGACAAAATGGCATCAAGTTGCTGAATCAATTTTATGAATATATGATGAATATACATGATATCTTGCATAACATATAATTACATACTGAGAGAAGATATGATGTGAATGTAATTCCATTCCAGATGCATTGAAACAATAAATAGTGATGTATGTTGCTGCAGTGCCATCCAGTTTCATTTTGTCATGTTTGAACCTGTATTCGTGCCTTTTACTAACAGGGCCTCATTAGCAACCATTTTGTTGTTAGAAAGTTGAAGATTTTTTGAGATACTTTTGATGTGAAGCAGTCTGTTTAAATACATCATAGTAAAATGTGGCTGTCACTTTTTCTCAGATTTGGTCCATATTTGTGCCAACCTGTTATAGCTGGTTTGAGTGACGAAGACAAGCCATTCATTTGCACAATGGATTCAATTGGAGCTAAGTATGTTCTTTCCTTTTGCTTTCTATCTTTTGAAGCTTCAAAGCACCAGCAGTTATGGTTCGTTTATTAACTTGAATTTGGTTAGTTCCTATAGATTAGTGGAATGCTTATCTTTAATCTATAGGTTTATGGAAACATGAAAAAAACTGTGGAAATTCTGAACAATTCTCGTTTCTTTACCATTGCACTTTATCTTTGTAGTATGTCAAGGGGCATGTGATCTTATAGAAATGACTGTTATCTACTTGAGATCCAGTTAGTTACTCATTAGTAGACACGAACGTATCTATTGGCCATCAATCTTTCCGTTTTCCTCGCATGAGCAATATTGACTTTCTTGACATCCTACTGCAATTACAAACACTTTTGAGTCGTCAGATTCTATAGTCTGTACTTCTTAATGTGATATCGAAACTTCTATTATCATTATTGTTGCTATTATTATTATTTTTCATAAATGCAGGGAACTTGCAAAAGATTTTGTCGTTGCCGGTACAGCATCAGAGTCACTTTATGGTGCATGTGAAGCAATGTTCAAGCCTGACATGGTTAGTACTTAATGTTGTTAGAGAGGATGTTCCATTATTTATCAGTATGTTGAGGAAATTGGGGGTGACTTATTGCAGTTTAGCCTTAAGTTGTTATTTTATTTAGATTAAATAATCTGTCATCTCAAAATGAAAAGTCAAGTCAGTTTGGTTGACTTTGTTGTTCCTTCAAGAATAATGTCTTTGGATGCTAATTACATCCGGATGGTGGGCATAAGCAAGTGTTCAGCTTATCCGTTGTCTGGCATGAGTAACAGTTGACAAAGACTGAAAATTATTTTGGCTGGTATATTGGATAGATAGTTCAGTCACACGTTCTATAGAAAATTCTAAAGCCTGCAACTGTGGTAGAGAGGTTGATGGAATTCTATTATCCACGAAATTGGTTCGTTTCTACCAAAAGCTACAAACATTAATTTGATTTTACTTCTGTCCAGAATGGTTTCAATCTGTTGACAGGATTCCTTATATTAAGTGTGAGCCATTGCTGCAGCCTTGACAATTTAGATTACGATGTTTTGTCACAAATTGAAGTTTATAATATTAGGATTGTCATATAGCTGAACTGGACCCCAGTTTTACTATGTACAATGATAACACTGTTAACTAAAAATATCTTTCCCTTGTCCAGGAACCTGAGGAGTTATTTGAAACCGTCTCCCAAGCATTGCTATCATCAGTAGATCGAGATTGTTTGAGTGGTTGGGGAGGACATGTCTATGTTGTGTAAGCCTCTTTTACACTTTTTTCGGTTTCAGATTGTATTTTTAATTGTGGTGAAATTAGCTCCTCAACATGCAATTTTTTAACTTTTAAGCAAGTGTTCATGGCAATTATGAAATTTTGCTCATTAAAATATAAATGAACAATATTGGTAGAATAGCAAATATTCAAGCGTATTTTCATGGGCATTGTTCTTAAGATATACCGAGTAAATCATGAACGAACTTAGAAGATGAATCTCAGGGCATGTTGGTGGCATATTCATTCTTGGTGAAAGATGCAACTACGTGTCCAAATGCATGCTGAAGACATTACTGTCCAAGAGCTTTTCCATAATAGCAACATTCGTTGCAATTCTTTTGCCTTACAAATTATATTTTCATATTTACGTTCTGTTAGTCAATTGCATTATACTTTTCTTGATGGAGATTGATCCTTATCCATTCACGTTGTTGTAGATGTCATTCTAATATATAAATTTATGTGTTGTTTATGCAGTACACCCACTGAAATTAAAGAGAGAATCTTGAAGGGTAGAATGGATTGATGTCTTATGAAGCTGAAAGGACATCTACATTTGCTGGTCAAGTTAAAAGCGGGCATTGAACATTTAACAGTTGTATTGTTAGTTGTTCCAGAGCTACTTTGGACTGTTTTATGCAATGATTTTCCATAAAAATTACGTTTCGGGTTGGGGTCTAGTATTTTGGTTTTATCGAAAGGATACTATTGAAGTATAAGGCTAAGTTGAACTCAAAAAAGTAACGGCCTATCCAAATAAAATTGCGAAGAAAGTAGCATAGCATTAACATGTCGGTGATTGGCTCAATAACCCTATTAAGAAGAGTACGGATAATGCTCTCATTTGTAGCATTCGGGAGCTGATGTCTCGCAGTTGGCAAGTTAAGATTCATCACGTTTTTAGGGAGGAAAATGCTACAGCGGATGCTATGGCTCGGATCAGACCTGAGATGTCTTTGGGTATGGTGGTTTTTCAACAACTCCCGGATATTATACTGTCAACTCTCAATGATGATCGCATGGGTGTTAGTCGCACTCGGCACATTAATCCTGTTGTTAATTCTAATTAGTTGTTAGCTCTTTTATTTACCAAAAACAAAAGAATGTTCGGAACTATTTTGGTTTGGGGCATGTGTTAGGGTTCGAACCTTTTCCATTTTAACATTCTTACAACTCCTGGTTTCGTCGACTGTCGACTGTCACGATGATCCGGTTGTGGAGGGAAAGCTGTAACGGCATGCTAAGAATTGTTTGGGGTGATCCTATAAGCCTAAAAGGGCTTTTAGCTTATTTGCATTATGGCAACATTTCTTTTAAACAAATTCCAAATTCTAAGAGGCAATGTGCTCTTAAACCTCTACCGTTTAAACGGTTTTCCAGACAGTCTTCTATTTTTTCTGGATTAAATCTTTTTTACACTCGTAAACTCTTTTTTCTTGCCTTAAAACTCCAATGAAGTAATATACCAGTCTGTCTGTTCTCGTCCCACTCGCACAGACCAACATCTGCAGCTACTCAACCCGTCTTCTTAGGATAGAATCTTTATCCTGCGTCGCGACGTTATTGACACGTGATTATAAGAAAAAAGAAATTAAAGCTTCCATGTGGGATTTTTGCAAGAATGTGTTATCTTAATTAATAAAAAATCATCATGCTATATAAGCAAAAGCTTGAACATTTCTGCACCGTGCAAGATATTTTGGTCGTTATTGGCGTGATTTACACGTTCTTAACGCAATCATTTTGCAGAGTTTCTTGTTGTTAAGGGGCAGCTCTTAGTTTCCCTGTCCTCACCGAACAGAATCTTCGCATCTATTAAAAATCCTGCCAAAGTAGCTTGATGCGTGTGCTTTTGGAGTAAGATGTTACGTGTGTGAAGTTATCAATCCAAATTAAGAAGATGGAAACAACCTATGTTGCCAAAAGAATTGATTTTTAGACAGCTTAAATAATTGAACTTTGGATTAAGATATGACAGGTTTGAGTATAGAGGTACTCTTTTTTTGTAACTTGTAACATATGGTTTCATCTCTTCTCAAGAAAAGCTGCCGTCTCCCACAAGAAAGCTCAAACGCCCTTCTTGGGGTGCACGAGTGCTGCAAGAATAGCATAACCTGTGAGCTTGAAGTTGGAATCTGGAATCTTTAAGCACGAGTTATCGGTCTCATTTTCTTTAAATGAAAGTTCTCCGTCTGTCCAAAGAAATCTGATGCCGCAATACCTCGAATATCATCCTCGTGATAATAATATATATCCCAAACAAGATCCCAGTTCCCTTCTGCCCTTTTGAGCGAATTCCTCTCTGGAAATGGACAACGAAGAGCGAAAACATTCTATGGACGATAGGGAGAGGGAAAAACAAGCTACAAGGAGGGCTCCTTTTCCTCTCCTGGACCAAGTTCATTCAGATTTCGCCATGGCGATGGCTATGCAAGAACAAGAGAGAGCCTTTACCAGCCTGACAAGCATAGAAAGTGAAATTGAAGAAGATGAAGAAACTGAAACTTCAAGCCAAAATTATGACAATGATTACGAATTCTTCGAAGGCCTTGAAGTTGAAGGAGACGTGGAGTACATGGAAAGCCAAGACAGCAGCAGCGATCAAGACATGGAAGAAGATGAAGTAGACCCTGATGAACTATCATATGAAGAACTGGTTGCATTGGGAGAGTTCATAGGAGAAGAGAAAAGAGGCCTGTCCTTGACCCAAATCTCTAAATGTTTGCTTGCCTGTAAGTACCAATGTACTGGGAGCAAAACTGGGACTGATAGGTGCGTAATTTGTCAAGTTGAATACGAAGAAGGTGAACCACTAGCAAATCTTCCCTGTGACCATCCTTACCATTTCGAGTGTATAAGCAATTGGCTACAGATCAAGAAGATTTGCCCCATCTGCAACAATGAGGTTTCTGCTCCCAAGATTGCTAGCTAGCTAGCTAACTCTGACATCTGACTAGGTTTACTATTCTGAGCTTATTTAACATTCATCTTCTATTGTAAATTTGTATATAAATCAAGTTCAATGTCAAGACCATAAACGATGTAGATTGGTCACAATAACTGCTTGTCTAATAGGTTTGTAACGATGTAGATTGGTTACAATAACTGCTTGTCTAATAGGTCTGTACATTCACAAATTTGTCTGCAGAAGCCAGCTTCAAATGTTCATGATCGCTTTGCTTCTTTTTTTACTTTAATTCTTTCTTTTATTTCTTCTGTCATTGTTGGAAACCCACTTATCTAAGTGATATACTAATTCTAAAGATTCTTTTATTATTTAAAATTATTTTTATGATATATTTTTATCATACTAAAAACAGTTAAAGAATATTTGTTTAGTTGTTAATGTTAATATAATTATAATTTAATTATTGATAATAACTAAATATTACATAAAGCCTAGAGATAAATTATTTAAATGAACTAATTAAGTGGTCGGTTTGTCGAAGCTCCCAAAATAATTCTGATTCTCCAAACTTCTTGTAGTAGTCATGGAATCAGGTCGAATCCCTAAAGGACTAAACACTAGTTTCTTAATTTCAAGTAATAAAATAAAATGGGAAGTTTTGGATTAATTAATTAATTAACTAAAATTAATAAGAAATCACATTGAATCAACTGAATATAAAAGGGAGAAATTTAAGAATACGCAACTCCAATTAAAGGGAAATATCTTATCTAATTGTAACAGTGATCATTGGTCTAAAAAGAATATTTTTCACAATTTAAGTAGTTAGTCTGAAACATATTAGAATAGACATCAAATTTTTCTAAATTAATTGGTTCAAACCTAGCATCCAAACCAAAACTTACCATCCATTGATTGGGTATGATAACATTTCATATCAAATAAATGATGGCAATAAGCTTAGTAAAAAAGACTAACCCTAAATTAAATACTCAAGATAGTTGTAATTATTCAACTTAGTTTTCTTGTTTATCATAAGTTAATTATGCAAATTTATAAGTAACATATTTGTTATTTGTACCAATCCTTCATGATAATTACAGATCATTAAATTCATAGATAGCGATAGAATAATCATCATTAAATTAAATTGTCAGATTAATCAATATTAATCATTTATCAAATATAAAAACTCAAAACAATAAATACTTGAATTAAAACATGAATAAAAGTTAAGAACACAAAATCTCGCAAGGTTATAACTAGAATATCGAATCCCTTGAATCAGAACAATTAAGTTTAGTCACATATGACTTTTGCTCTAATATTAAAAATAAAAGAAAGACAAAAAAAAATGAGGGAAAAAGTAAGAAGAGAGTTATTACTTCTGTTGTGAGGAATGTCCCTTTAAAGGTTTTCCTTATTTAATCCTAATCTAATTCTACCTTACAAAGATGTCTATTTAAAATAAATTCAAATTCAAATTTAAATTCCTACATGATAGGGAAAGAAAGAAGTTTCCCAGTTAAACTCTAACTCTTTATGTGATTAATCTTATCCAGTGCAGCAATCTCTTCACTTTATTCAAAATTTATGATTATCATCAGTAATGTCCTAATTAGATGCAATCTCCACTTTTCATCTTGTAAAATAAAACAAAATTTAAGTTTAATATTTAAGTACCAAAATAAATCCAAAACAACGGAGATAATATCAAATAACTTGTCAAGATAAGATCTTCCCCCATACCAAACTTTTGCTTGTCCTCAAGCATTCATCAATTCAATACATTAATCATCTTTATAGCAACCTCTCATCTCCTTTCATGTTATCCAAAAATATCCAAAAGTTAATTCGCATTAAATGTTTAAGATAAAATAACAATTGAGAGAATAAGTAATCGTATGACACATTGTTAAAATATAGCATTTCATCAATTCCATCAAAATCAAATGAAACAAGACTTAATACCCTCTCAAGGATTTCACTCTATACACTCAAAGTGTTTAGGGTTCATTAAACTCTCAAATCAATAACGAGTTATTTCCATAAGCTCGCTCAAAAATCAGATCTCCACTACTAACCAAAAATGAACTTAATGCATAAATCAGAGGGAGTTAATAAGGGTTGTAATATGGTTTAGGTAAGATATGACAAAAAGAAGCTTTTTCG
Organism: Erythroxylum citrifolium; assembly: GCA_026284465.1. Taxonomy (NCBI): domain Eukaryota; kingdom Viridiplantae; phylum Streptophyta; class Magnoliopsida; order Malpighiales; family Erythroxylaceae; genus Erythroxylum; species Erythroxylum citrifolium. The sequence goes on along the minus strand of JANKOE010000002.1, from coordinate 11,146,944 downwards.
CTAAATAAATTAAAATAAATCATACAAACTTATCCACACAAGTTTCAACTTAAGTCATTCTAAATTTCATTTGATTCAAATAACATCCCTTTCAATTAGCTTTTTGTCTTTTTTATACAAACAAAAATATCAAGGGGAGTTTTTTTTAATACTTTTCTCCCATTATATATCAAAACAATGCTACTTAAATCATCTAATTTAATTTTACTGGAAATATTTAAAATCCTATGCAAATAAGCTCGATACAATTCCTTCAATTTAGGGATTCATAGTCATTAAGGATATCAACAACAAAAAAGGGTAAATTTGGCTTGTCACAAGGTTATTATGCAAAAAAAAAGAAAGAGTAAGGCTCAAATTGTTTTTCTAGGGATAAAAAGTAAGGTAAGCTTGTTTAGTCAAAAATGGTTATCATAAATACCCTTATCATCTTTATACACAAATTCATAAAAAATGTGGTCTCATCATGTATTCAAAAGCAAGTTCTAGCATAAACAAGCTATATTTGACAACACACATAAAAAAGATATGTAAGAGCACATATGTGATTAATGCTTTTAGGCTCAAAGATCATGTATGTGTTAAAAATGCATTAAGTCTTGCACACTTTCATTCAACAAAACTAATCAGATACTTTAAATAATTTAATGAAAATACTAATCATGCCTATCTCTTTCATGCATTAGATCTTAAATTAAAAATGTATCCTAACTTGAGGATTATTCATAAATAACAATAAAAAATTATGAAGTTATCATGAGGAATAATTAATATATGAATCATAGTATTCATGAGTTCAAGCACAAATCACAATGTTCATCTTAATATATTATTTTGCTCCCCCACACCTAAATCATATATTGTCTCTAATGTATGCATTAGATACTCACATCTCAACAAAAATAATCTGAGAAATAAAGTATAGAACAGAGAACTCCCCTTAGGTGTGAGCATTGGAAAGGATGTGTACTATGATGTTGAAGGACATGGAGGGACTACCCCCATGAATTGAAGAAGAGCATCAAAATTCTTTTCCATTTTTTAAATTTTGCATTCCAGTCTATGAGATTGATAATGATAGTCCAGTTAGATTGATGGAGTTGGAAGATAAAAAGTTGATCAAACGTCATTATGCTCTCATTATGTGGATGATAAACCTCTTTCAGTGCGATCATGAAATGTTCTCCTTCATTTCTCAATTACTCTCATCCTACTTAAACAAGTCATATCCAAAGGTTCTATCTCACAGGCTATAAGCATGTCAGTGTCAGTTAAATCAAGCAAATTCAGATTAAAAGTCAAATGAGTGATAAGAGAACCAAGACAAAAAATTTTGTTAGAAGATTGAATAGTGTTAAGTTGCATTGCTAACCTAGCACCTAAATTGACTCACACTTTGGTCACCATACACCAAAGAAAGAACAATTTAGTCCTAGTACAAGTATATGCATTAACCTTTCTGCCTAAATAACTAAAGGCTAAGAAACATCGCATATAAACCCATTCCATTTTATTAAGATCAATACCTTTAGATTGACCTGGATGATAAGCAAACGGCTCAGAAGACATTGACTTCTATGCTTGAAGAGAGTTAAATTTACCATAGTCTACTACAGATTCTTTATACCGAGTCAAATTAGAATAATCTTCATCTATTAACCCTAAGGCTAAATTAAACTCAGTGACACTCTGTTTGAATTCGACTCTCATTAATCTATATTATATCACATTAGGACTATTTAAAGTAAAATTGTCCGATTTTTCAAATTTAAAGGCAGTGTAAAACTCCCTAGTTAATTCAATAAAGACAAGATAATGAATCAATACAAAGTACTTCCCACTCATATCAATTAGTAGATCATCAAATTTGTCTTTAATTTTCAAATCTTCTAAAGAAGGGTAATGTACATACTTACCTGTAGTAATGTGTCGAGATTTAATAACATCGTACCATTGTTTTCGTTCTTTTGTGGTGAAAGTGAGATGTCCTCGTAAGTTCAACTGAGCTAGTGGTAAAACAGAAATGATTTTTGCGATTCACGCACGCTTCCTTTTGGTACCAGCTTCAGAGCTTATAGCAGATTAACAGTGGAAAGTAGTATTCACCGACGATTTTCCTTTTACTGCAATTTTGGTCACAGTAACTTTACATATTTATGACAAGTTTGTCGTCCCAAATAATATAAAATAGTGACGAATTAAGTGATAACAGTACTTCATTTTATTGTAACGGCATCATCACCACTAAAATAATTGAAAATAGTGACAAAATATTTATCACTGGTGTTTTTTTATCAATGTCCATTATTTCTTGATCACTAATATTTTAAGAAAAAAGTGTCAATATCATTTTGTCATAAAAATGAAAATTTGTTCTTACGAAAAATATTATCAATAATGTGTTTATTATTGTCACAAGTAAAACTACCAATTCAATAATGGAATTGCATTAGTGGTAAAAGAAATTTGTATCAATGACCATATTGTCTAACAGATTTCGTCACAAGTATGAAAGTTATATATAACTATAATGATGTCACTAAATAAAGATTATATGTTATAATAAATTGATCACTAATGTGTTCGTGTTTGTCACAAATAATATTATTACATTTAACAATTTAGTTGCTTAATCAATAAAAAAATTTCATTGGTGGTATAAAATAGAAGTTGTCACAAATGATACGAACTTTTAGTGCCAAAATATTGTCACACAAGTAAATAAAAATTATTAGTATATTAAAATATATAAAAATCACCAAAATGTATAAAATTCTAATTTCCAATATATAAAATTGGAAAATTTAATATCCAAGACAATCATATTTATTACAATTATCCTAACTACTACGTTCTAATTTAAGTTAAAACTATCAAATGTAAATTTTCCTGCCCATTCTTCCAGATGATGCTCACTATTGATATGTTTCCTAAAAAAAATAAAAATAGAATCAATTAATTAGTTTATAAAATATTAATCTATAAATTTAGCGCTAACATTTTATAATAATATAATGATAATAAGAAAAAGTAATACTAACTATTCTAGATTTTATAAATTTATAAACTCACATGAATAATTAGGGTAATTGATGTTGTGGCATTTGATCTGTAACATCCCATTATTCCGTGTTAGGGGCTAGAACCTTAGAATTGTGTATATAAGAGATTATTGAGAAGTTAGAAAGTGCATTTCATGCTCATGCACAATATAGCATACACATACACGTGAATATTGATTTTTGCACATTAAAATGATTGTACATGCATTCATTGACATTTTTCAAGTATAATTGATTTATAAATGTGATTATATTGAGAATTGTGGTTTATTTGTGTTGAAAACTAACTTGGTGATAATATTTATTGATTTGGAATTTTTGGTGAAATTTATGAAATTATGAGTATTTTTGGACTAGGAAAAATGTCAAGTGGTAAGTCAATTGATGAATAATAGTAGAAATAAAAGTCAAATGATAGTGGAGAATTTTGTAGATGACTTTGGGATTTAGTGAGATGATTGGACAAGTTAAATAGGAGAACCTAGTCTAAGTTCATAGAAACTGGACAACTGACAAGTGTCACTTGTCAAACCTAGCTTTTACTCCTACAAATATACTAGAAAGATCAAATTAATAGTTTGATCTTACTTTCTTCTTCCTTGTGACTTTCTTCATCTTCTGTGAGTTTCTTTACTTTCAAAAATTTTCTCACCCTCACAACGCAAGCCTTACTCTCATTTTTCACTTGCTATTTCTTTTTATTATCTTCTTCACTGTCACTGAAATACCTAACCTTACAACCTTCAACTGTTGATGATTGTGTTGTACTGGAAAACTAGGGTTTCTTGGTGTTTTTGAAGAACTTGGAGTTTTAGTAACATGCAAATTCTCATGAGTTGCATGATAATGGAACATGCATCATGTTAGTTGGCCTTTGATGTTATAAAATGAAGACATATATTAGCTGAAATAAGGATGAAAAACTGGGTGTGTCGCTTGTTTTGTTTTTGCATATTTGGTGATCAATATTTTATAGGATGTTGTTGAAACGATTTTTGAGCTAGAAAGATTATTAAAAATGGGTATGAAAATAGTGCAGAAAATTTTTGGAGAAATGATATGCATATACTTTGTTTTGATGTTAATTGCGTGTATCTCGTTGGGTGTTTTAGGAATGAACTAAATGAGTTTAGAGTTAAGGAAAAGGATTAGGTGAGGTCGTGATATAGAGAGGATTAAAATGATGAGTTTAAGATGAAGTGAAGGTGTTGATATAGAGGAAGAGAATGCAGAAAAATGAAGAAGTGCAGAAAACATGATGAATATGCGTGAGTGATAAGTTCTGTTATTAATGTTTATGAACAATCGTGGATTTTGATTTGTTGTGAATAAGTTAAGCTGAAATGGAAGTAGGAATGAAGAGGAAATAGTGATGACATAAGTTAAAGATGATAGATTAAGCAAAAAGGAGGAATAAGAGAAGAAAAATCTACAGTTTGTGAATCAGAAGAAGAAACTAGGTAGTGCACGATCGTGCTTATGCACGATCGTGACAAAAGGGAAAAAAGAGGCAGTGCACGATTGTGCACAATCACAATTGTGACATTGGTGATGCATCTCGCAATGCACGATCGTGACATTGCGCACTTGATTGGAATTGCACGATCATGTAGAAGGCATACTGATAGTTGACAGTTTCGAACATCCTTCATTCTTTTGGTTATAACTTCTTCTCCCTACCTCTAAATGATGACTTGAAATTTGAACCAGAAGCTCCTCACACATTGTTTTTCCTCTCAACCAAGATTTATGCTCATTTGAATTCATTCGGAAAAGATTAATTGATGAATTTAGGATGAAAATGATGAAATGTGCTGGAATTTCTTAAATGGAATGATTTCACAGAATAGTCAGCAGTAGTTTGGCCATATTTTGATCTGTAGATATCCAAATGAGATTATTTTTTATTTATATTAAACTAAAGTCATATGGATACAAATTTCCTGAAGAAATCAATTTTCAATTCTGTCTCTAAGAATTCCAAAATCTGGCTTGAAACTGAGTACAGAGTACTGTTGTAGTTTAAGAACAGTCCGAAGTATTTTGAGTATAACTTTCATAATACTGAATCAAATTATATGATCTTGGTGTCATTAGAAACTTAAGACATAAGGGGAACAATTGTCTAGAAGAAAGTGTTACCTAATTACTCCATTTTTCTTGTCAGAATGATCATGCAAAGTTGACCCGAAAATCTATTTTTAGGAAAATCTGGACTGATCAATTGAGTTATGAACTTAGATTCAATTTGTTTTATTAAGGTGTAAACCTAAGTTCAAATTATACTTATGTGAGTACTGGTATATGAATGATCTTAGGACAATAGTAATGGAAATATACCTGAGATTGTCATTGAGCATGCATAGTACATAATCCATATATACTTATGTGCATAAATGAGTATTTATATAATTATGCAAATTGTGATAATTGTAAATGTGTATTGCATGATATAGAGGAGCATTTAGAGCGTCAACATCCAGACGTTGCCAGGGCTTTGAGGCAATAGCTTTCTAAAGCAACCTGTGAGTAACCTAAATGGTCTCATTTAATTAATTGTTTGTTTTAAATTATGTTATAAATTATTTTATGAATGTGAACTTGTTTGTGTTGATTCCGGACATTAAATGTCGGAGGCATTTGATGCATGGATGTGATATTGAAAGTGCTCCTTGTATGTGAATTTGACGAAATAAATGATACTCAACATTATTGTTGAATGTCGGACCAAGGTCTGATGATAAATGTGTTCTGAATGTGAATATGAAATTTGATGATTGTTGAAAACATGTGAAAGTGATGCATCTCATTACATCAAAGTATGAAGGATAAAGGCAGTTGTAATCAGATTCGCCAGTAAAAAGAGCTTAAAGCTCAGTATGTGATAAAAGCCTCTAGCTCAGTTGCCATTGTATCCGGTATCCACTAAAGAATATGGGACATTATCTGATATAGGCTCAGTATCCACAAGGGATATGGGTTAGTGAAAGGCACTCGATCACATCAAAATAATAAATGAAAGTGAGTCTCATGAGCATTGTATTTATAATTGATATGTGTATTATAAATGATTGAAATGATTCGTATGGTTACTTTGAATGTGATATGTGACGCTACGTGATAAATGAAATGATGTGAAGTATGTGTTTACATGTGTTGATATGTTATATGAATTGAGTGAATCATCAAGGATGGTTACCTCACTAAGTTTGCCAAATTTACCAAAATTGCAACATTGACATTTCAAGACCGAGAGAGGACACTAGTGACAAAGAGACTCTACAAGAAACACAATTCTTATACTTTTGGATCACAGAAATGGCTCAAAGGTTGGTCAGTTGAGAATGAAATATTAGATAGAAATTTTTGTATAATTCCTCTTTCATGCAGCGTGTTTTGTATTAGGTTTTGATGATGTACATATTTGGAGGATTTTGTAAAAATTTTAATGTACACATTCGGTTTTAATGAAAAGAAATGAGGAATTCGGTTTTTAAAATATTGTGACATTTACGTATTAATGATGATGCCATGATTAGATGAGTGTCGTGACTACTCTAGCATGCCACTCTTGCAGGGTACATATTCGGACATCACTCAGGATGTTGGGTATATGTCTTACGAAAGTGGAGTGTTATATTTTGGTATCAGAGTATGGCTTGGCATCCATAAGGACATATTAAGCATATAGACATGAAATCTTATGAGTAATGCGAGTAGTAATTGAAGTTATTGTTTATTATAGTTCATCCGCTGTAGGTGATCAGAAGGGATAATCAGTTGACCTAGGATTGGCATGCCAGTAGAGAGTCTTCTGTACCTCGACCTGAGGGAATGCCTCCTAAAATTCCTGAGAGAAGGGAAAGGAGGTATGATAAGCTGCGAAAGCAGGGGGCTGTCGACTTCTATGAAAATACAGACCCTGCAGAGGTCGAGCGATGGCTAAAGAGAACGGAGAGGATCTTTGACTAAATAGACTGCGAGTTGGACGAGAAGTTCGACTATGCGGTATCTTTACTGCAAGGCCCAGCTTATCAATGATGGAAAACTATTCCAGACAGTACCACCAAGCCTTGTAATCTGAAGTGCGGAGACTTTCTGAGGGTCTTCAGGAAAAACTATATTCCCAAGATCTCCCTGGACAGAAAAATGAGGGAATTTCGGGATCTGAAGCAGGGTCGAATGTCTGTGGTAGAGTATGAGATCGAGTTTAATGATTTGATAGAATATGCTACTGCCTTGCTTCCTACTTAATAAGACAAGTGTAGGAGATTTGAAGATGGGTTGAATATGAAAATTATGACAAGGCTAGCAATCACCAACTTGAGCAGTTTTACTAAGTTGAGAGCTGCTTTAATCAGAATTGAGCAGCTATTGAGAGAGGGACAGACAGAGTATAGGCAAGAATCAAGAATGAAGAGGCCTAGAAAATTTCAAGTTGAATCTAGCAGGAGATTCAGGAAGTGCCAGAGTAGATTTCCCTGATCACAGTTGAGATCGAGACAATCTAGGTTTAGGCCGAGAGGTGATTTTGGTTACTTTAGTAGAGGTCAGGTTTCTGGAGGGCAGAATTTTAGTAGGCAACCACCACAGATGCCTAATTATGAGTACTGTGGGAAGAGACGCAACGGTGAGTGTTGGACACTATCGGGGGCTTGTTTCTGTTGTGGCTCTCTTGAGTACCGGATTCGAGATTGTCCTACCATCGTTGGAGCTCAATCTAGTGTGAGAGGAGGATCAGTAACTATTACTGTTCAGTAGAGCCGAGCTAGTGGGGTTGGACAGAGAGGTCATGATAGAGGCAGAATGAGTTATGGGAGTCCTACTGTCAGGATTGAGGTGCGGAGCAACCAACCGCAGTCTCAAGCCCGAGTGTATGCGATGACCAGATGGGAGGCACAGGATTCTTCGGATGTCATTATAGGTGCGCTACTTATTTTTGCTTATGAAGCATTCGCATTGCTAGATCCCATATCTACACACTCTTTTATCGCACCACATCTGGCATCTAGGTTCCATTGTGATAGAGAGTTATTGAAACATGGATTAAAGGTGAGTAGTCCAATTGGTAGTTCTACAATAATAGGAGAAGTCTGCAAGAAGTGTTTGATTAGAATTGATCAGGCAGAATTGGAGGTAGACTTAATCGTATTATAGTTAAGAGAGATTGATATTATCATAGGCATAGATTGGCTCACTGCTCATAGAGCTATCATGAACTGCTAAACTAAGGAAGTGATATTTAAATCTCCTAATAAACCAAGAGTTGTTTTTTGGGGTGTTAGTCAAACAGTGCCAGCCAGGCTGATTTCATTCATGAGTACTTTGAGGTTGATACAAGGAGAATGTGAGGCTTATTTGGCCCATGTTATCGATACTCGAGTTGAGCAGAGTGTGCTGGACTGGGTACTACTGCTATATCTATTCTTCCATATAGGATGACACCTATGGAACTAAAGGAGTTTAAGGCTCAGTTACATGAGTTGCTGGAAAAGGGTTTCATTAGACCTAGTGTTTCACCTTGGGGAGCTCCAGTATTATTTGTGAAGAAGAAAGATGGAACTTTGAGACTGTACATCGATTGTAAGCAACTGAATCGGGTAACAATGAAGAACATGTACCCGTTGCCTAGAATTGATGACTTGTTTGATCAGTTGCAGGGAGCTCAGGTGTTCATTAAGTTAGAATTGAGATCTGGGTACTATCAGGTGAAGATAGCAGAGACTTATGTACCAAAAAGTACGTTTAGGAGCAGGTATGGACATTTTGAGTTCGTAGGAATGCCGTTTGGGTTAACTAATGCCCTAGCTGCATTTATGGCTTTGATGAATAAGGTATTTCAGCCCTACCTGGATCTATTTGTAATTGTATTTATTGATGACATCCTAGTGTATTCAAAGAGTATAGAAGAACATGCTGAGCATCTAAGAGTGATCTTACAGATTATGAGAGAGAAACAGTTGTATGTCAAATTCAGTAAGTGTGAATTTTGGCTAAATCAAGTAGTATTTCTGGGTCATATAGTAACTGGATAAGGCATACAAGTGGAACCAAAGAAGATAGAGGCAGTGATGAAGTGGGAAGCTCTGAAGAATGTATTAGAAATCCGAAGTTTCCTAGGATTGGTTGGATATTACCAGAGATTTGTTGAGGGGTTCTCACTGATCTCAGCCCCTCTGACCAAACTTTTGAGAAAGAATGTAGCATTTAGATGGAATGACGATTGTCAGAAGAGTTTTAAGGAGCTGAAGCATCAGTTGACTACAACACTGGTGTTAACTATTTCATCGGGAACTAGAGGATATGTAGTATATAATGATACTTTGCTTCAAGAATTGGGATGTGTATTGATGCAGTATGACAGAATGATAGCCTATGCTTCGAGACAACTAAGGTCTCACGAGATTAATTATCCGGTATATGATTTAGAGCTGACTGCAATTGTGTTTGCTCTAAAGATATGGAGACATTATCTATATGGCGAGACATTCCAGATATACACTAATCATAAGAATTTAAGATATCTGTTGAGTTAGAAAGAATTGAATATGAGACAGAGAAGATAGGTAGAGTTATTGAAAGACTATGATTGTATGATTGAGTATTATATAGGGAGAGCTAATGTGGTAACTGATGTTTTGAGTAGAAAGTCGAACAGTAGTATAACTCATATTCAGTTATCGAAGTTACTGAGCTTAATTCATTTAAGAGTAATTAACCCTAATAAGAATGGTCACTGATGAACATTAAAGATTGGTTGCAAAGCTTTTTCCTTCTTTCATTGCCTCATAAACCAAGTTAATTATGGATGCATTATTTGGCACAACGTCATGCCCCTTGCATTGAATTTTATCATGCTTAATATCCTCGTTTATTTTGTAAACTCATTCTTTCATGATAAACCTATTCTATTCTTTATTGCATATGAATCTAAATTTTCAATACACGAGAGATAGAGCTCAATTAGAAAAACTAAGATCCCAACAAAGTAATTTTAATATTTAAAGACCGTTCTAGCATAACTTGTTTCCTTATTAAAGCCAATCAGACTTTAAAAAGTAAAAATTGCAACAACTTTAAGTATGAACCATATTTCTTTATAAAACCCAAAAAAAATCCTCTTATTAAAGCATTACGCTAGGTTGTGTTTGGTAACCAATAATAAAGAAAGAGGAATGAGAATGCAACTTTTATTCACTAACTTTTGTTTGTTTATTGGTAATAGCTAAGATAGAGAATGACAAAATTAAAATGAATTCTAAACAATTATGGACTTTTATTCTTAAGAATGAGAGTATAAGCTGGAATCAAATATTGAGAGTAAGAGATAAAAGATATTAGTAAAATATTATCAAGTTATTATGAAGATATTGATTGTGATTATAATATTATCATTAAAATTACATATTACAATATTTTATATTAATTTTATAACAATTATTTTATTTTATATTGATACTTTTATTCTTATCATAAAATCATTTATAATTATTTAAAAATTAATAATTTTATAAATTATTAAACAATTGATTAATTATTTATATAATATATAATTATTTATTTTCAAAGTAAAATTATATAATAACTAAATATTAGTACAAAATTTCTCATTATCATTTTAATATTTAATACTAAATATTAGCATAACAAAGTACATAATAAATAATTTTATTCCTATTCCGATTTCTACTCATTCCTTTTTTTAATTTTTTTAATTCTGATTCCTTCGTTATTGGCATCCAAATGAGAGGCAAAAGTATTAGAACTTCATAGTTGAGTTGTGGATGCCTTAAGAGTGAGGTTGTCTTTTTAAGTTAATAACAACTTATGATTGAAAAAACAATAAGAAATAGATTTTAGGGTTTTATATTTATATTTTTAATTTTTTAATATTTAATATGATATAGTAATAACAGGTCATATATTAGCCACGTGTGCCATGTTAGCACGACTAACTTTGGGCAAAATAGTGGGTTATTTTTGTGAAAAATGAAAGTTAACTTTTTATCATCACCTTTAAAATTTCGGAATATTATTACAAAATTAAATAAAATTTATAATTTACTTAATAATTTTCATATTTAAACTATTTTATTTTTTAAAATAAGTTTTAAAATTTAAAGTAAGTATAAAATTAAATTAAATTATATTGATCACAATTCTTATTAATAATTGATGTGATATAATTAAATTATATATATTTAGTTTATGTTAAGATAGAATATGACAAAATAAAGAAATTAAAATTTCAGTTTTTACAGTTTTCATTAAAAACAAAATAGAAATAGAAATATTTTTTTTTACTAAATTTAAAAATGAAAACCAAAAATTAAAAATTAAAAGAAAACAAATGGATTCTAAAATTTTTTTAGATAATTAAAAAGCAAACTAGGTTGGCAGTCGGTAGAATTAGAATAAATTCACTTGTCCAAGGTCTCAGGTTCGAGTCTCGGCAAAGGCAGTGTGGGAGTTCATCCAGTGTGGTGACTCCTTGTGCGCACCGAGCACTGGGCCGCCTTTCTGAGAAGCTGGCTGGGATCAAACCATGATTCAATCCTTCAACAATAGTCGGATCTGCGACTGGAGCCCTTGGAGTTGGGCCTCAACCTTAAAGACCAAAGAATAAATCCACTCGTCGAATTAGCGCTACAAGGGTTACTTTGTGCGCGGGAAAAAAAAAATGTTAAGCTCAATGTTTTCATTATTTCGTTAGGCTTGGGGAAGGCTCTAAGCTGCTTCCTCTTTCGACTTGAGGGGCCCCCTTTACAGTCTTTTTGACTGCTAGCCAGTACCAACTTGAAGCCGCCAATATGTATAAACAAAAATTTACAGAAACAAAACAAAGGTAACAAAATAAAAGTAGAAACACACAATTTCAAGCCGACATCCATTGAAACAAGAACCTGAGACTTTGGCACCTTAAAAACGTTGTCTATTGCAAGCTTGCACGCCCACTTAAAAGCCGCCGCTAGAACAGAAAAGTTAAATAAACTCTGCTCATCTCGCTCGTGTGTGAAAGGGCCAAGTATGACCCGAAAACAAAGTTTACCGTGGAGTTGCTGTCTCTCTGTCTCTGTCAAATAGTCATCGCTAAAAAAGAAAGTAACTGAAGCCGACACCCACGAAAACGACAATTTGCATATATTATACAAATATGTTTGAAATCGGTGCTTTACGCATTGGAGTCGCAATGACACAAATTCCACAGCTAGTTAAAAAAAGTACGTCGAACGTTAGGGTGGAATTAGGAATTGAAGTATGATATTACCACTACTATTACTGTTACTATTATTATTATAAAACATTTTTTTCATGCAGCATGCCAAATGAGGACAAAAGGACGATAATACGATATCATCGTCAACAACATCATCGTGACGATGATATGATATGAAATATGTCAAACACTTCTTTAATTAATTTGAAGGGAGAAAATAAAGGAAGATAGACAAAATCAGAAACAAAATTCAATCCTACGCATGCATCATCTGTGGTCTACTCTTCGATAATGTTGAGGAAGGCCATTTGATTAAAGTTGTTGGAACAATCAATGTCTAGTTGTGATAGGGCCCCTCTGTGTCTCGTTTGACATGTGCCTTCTGCAAACCAACGAGCCTGCTCCGGATCTGTCCGTCTCCCAAAAATTCCAAATCATATGGGTTTAAAACAACTATTATCTAGTGATCCCTACCCTTGTATGAATTAAGTTGGATGCTAAGTCGTTGGATCAAGCTAAAAATGAATGTCGAATGAAAGGGGAAGGTAAATTTGGTCTTATTAGGTCCCTATTAATCAATAATTTTATTTATTTATTTATTTTCATGTTGTCAGCCAAAAATAAGGAATGATAATTAATTTATTCTTTCTGTAATAGTAACGGAAAAAAGTAAATAGCGCCAGGAGCTGTATTCACCAATCTCATGCAAGCAGTCACATAAAATGTATAATTAAATTAATCTAGTCTGAAAGTTGGAATTTATAATTGGACCGGCAGTAGGAGAACCTTTAGGATAAAGATGCAGGCGGCTAATTTTGACAACGTGGGGTAATCTTTTATTTATTCTTACAATTTTGTGGAAACAAAGACTGGTACGTGGGTTTACAATTTTGTTGAAACATTAAGTGGTGGAGATCACACTCCTAGACAGAGAAGAGGCATTTTATGGGAAGTAAAAGATAAAAGCTTTGACAAGAGTCAGAAATTTTTCAATGGTTCATTTAACTTGGACTAATCTTAATAAATAAAATTTAAGGTTGGCGCCCACTTGAAGCAACTCTTTTATGCATTCTGAGCTTGTTGATGTGACGGGTTTCGGCTGGTTTCGCTTCACGTATGATTATAGTTTTGAAACTTTTGGATGCCAAAGATATAACCGACACCACCTCAAATTATCAAGACAAATTAACTCTGATATTATGTTAAAAAGTGTCTAACTCACCTTAAAAATTAGCTCAAAAAGAAGATATTTGTATATTATTATAAACTCTTGAATACCTATGTAATTATTCGATGTGAAATTTCTGACACCTAATATAAAAATATATTGTTTTAGAGAAAAGCATGTAATTCTGGTCACGTGCCTATGCTTCATAGATATTATAGAAAATGGATCCACTACTTGAAAAGACGACCAATTGCATTTCTTGCTCTCTAAGTTTTGTATTGGGCGTTGAAAGTTGAAACCGGGAAGTCCTTATTTCACTGCTGAATTTATTACATTTTTTTAAAAAAATATTTATTTTTCCCTCAAAAAATAAATACTTTTTTATAAATTCATAATTATTTAATTATCAATAAAATTTTATTTGGAAGATAGTGCCGATTCTTAATGATGATCGCATGAGTATTAATCGCACTCGGCACCTTAATCCTGTTATTCGCTCTAACTAATTATTAGCTCTTTTGTTTAAAAAAAACACAAAAAAAAAGATAACGATATCAAAACGGGCAAGCGTGTAACATGGAAAGGGAAATGAACTGGTTATGAAATGAAACATTCTTATCCATATCGGTCCAATGCATCAGTTGGCATTAAATATGTTTGAAAACTTGGTTCAAGTTCCAATAATGCTTTTAATTCATTGACCATGACCATGATTTTCCAAACTAAATCATAAACACTTAACCTAATCTTAATCGCCTGCTAAAGAGTTATCAGCACAATATCAAACAAGAAATGCTATTGGTAAAAGTTTTGAACAAACTTATTTTTCAATAACCAAACTAAAAAATGTTAAGAATTTAGACCTCCCGAACTCACACTCAAGAATATTTGATAGACAAAAATATCAGAAAATAATAACACAAGAGAATTTACGTGGAAACTCCTAAATCGGAGAAAAATCACAGGCACCGAAAAGAAAATCTACTATGTGAAAAATTCTTACAATCACACAATTTTTCTTCTCACCCAATCCCCTAATACACCAGCACACCAATAAAAAAATACCCAGGACAAACTCTCACTTCAAAAGAGAAATTTAACTAGAGTCAAATTTGTTATATAAATCTTTGACTTTATTTTCGTGCATTAAACAAGGAAGTAACAACTTCCTTATATAAGTAAGAGCTTGGCCTCAATTATTGTCCCCAACCAATATGAAACAACAAAGGACCCAAATTATAAAAAAAAGTATTATAATATTTTAAACATCCTTTGAGGAGTTGGTGAAAATTTTATTCACAGCGTAGGTTATTTATAGGACGAAAAATTCCTCTGTAAAAGTTAAGTTAGTTTCAACACTATTATTAAGATTACACATACTTGTCAAAGTTAGGTTAGCAATAAATTTGTTAATTATTGTCAACAACAAAAAAGAAATTTAATTCCCTCTTGACCATTTTTCCTTTTCAACGTTATCTCTTTATTGATCCTATCCGTCTAAACAACTCACCTCCACCAGATCACTCCCCACCGCATCATACAATTTTTTTCCGGGCCAATTGGGTCCACCAAAATTTGACCTTTCCTTCCCATAGAAGTTTGACCAATAAGTCCTAGTTAAAAATTGTCCAATCAGTCCATGCCACGCTACATTGATTACGTCACTCGTTGCGGCTTGTGTAGGTCATTATTTGTCCCCTGGTTTTACTCACGTGTCGAATACTTTGCATAAGTGCCAACCAGCTCACTGTAACGTGGAGCATTCTCCATCGGAAAGTTTTGTTCTACGACTCCCATTATAGTGACTCCTCGTCCTTGAAGGGGAACGTGGCGGTAGATTACTGGTTCCCAGTATTACAGTGCAGTGGAACCACAATTGCATCTCCAACGGCCACCGAAATGTGAGTTTGGATAAGTCCCGGCGATGGACACGCTTTTTAAAATAATCTTGTGATCCGCATTTTTTGTCGCTTGGGACAGGCGTGGAGTGGAAACAGCGTGAATGCGTGATTTGGACCGTTTGTAATTGCCTGGGTAGATAAGATATTTTGTTTAATTTTATAATGTCTTATTTTGTACCTGAATCTTAACCATTTATTTATGCGGGTCTTATGTGAATTTTGCATAAATAAATTTGAGACTCACATAAATAAATAGCTAAGATTTATGGGACAGAATAAGACACCATAAAATTGGACAAAAAATCTGAACTCGTCCTTATCCACGTTACATCGTTGACACGTCACCAATCAATATCTCCGACCAAGAGCTTTCGATCCTTTTCTACTCTTTTCCTTTTCAGATTTTGAGTGGAGCTAGAAAGTTTTGGAGGCATAATACTATAATAAGTATAAACTTTCGATATATTAAATTATAATTCTTCTTACAAACATTGAACAATTTCCCGATTTTTTTGCTTGTTATTAAACTAAATATCTGTATTTAAACACACAAAATTAGCATACCATATTGGTTATTCAAATATTTAACCGAATTAAGTCAAATGATAATCAACGGCATATTCACCTAAGTTCCGACAAAATCACCAATTTATTTTATAATGTAAAAGCATGACACATAATAAAAATTATCAATAAAGAACTTATCTTATTAATTATCTTGTTTATGTTTTATTCTATTTCAAAGAAGCATATTCATATTAACTTAATGTTACTTGGAATTAAGTATTACAGTCATTAATAGTAAACTAATTGACATTATGCAAGCTATTTAAGTTCCTTTTCTTAATTTAAATTAGAGAGGACCATATTTTTTTGATTAACTTATAAAGTATTTTTATAATGGATTGTAATTGATTAACTTATAAAGTATTTTTAATATTTAATTTGTAATGATAGCCAAATTCAAATGTACTAATCTTTATATATGTTACACTATTAATTGAATATTTACTAAATATGAGATTAACTATTCAATTTATATAACATGAGGTATTTAAGTTATTTTCCAAAGAGGTTATGTACCAAATTATTCAAAGACATAAATTTCAGAGACTTATTTTTGCCGCTTGTCTATTTGTTTGTACGATATTTTCTCAAACATGATATGCTAAATATGATTTAGTAGTTTTTGTTATCATTTAGTTCTTTAAAATTGGCAAATCGGGTTCTGCCATTTTTCAGACGCAATTCAGAGTTGAGTTGGGACTTGGGAGTGTGCTCTTGATATCTTATGCTGCTAATCAGACACTCACCGCCGCACGTGGCTGATCCGTCTCTTCTATGTGTCCACCTCATCGACGGTTCTGTCGGCGATTATCAAAGAAAATCTAAAAAGGTATGAAACAAAAGCTTGCCGACCCCATACGGATCCCGAGATCACTGGTACAGTTGATTTCGTGTTTTACATTTTGGTTTAGTTTTTTCTCTAATTTCTTTCTTTGGGACCGACTCTCTCTTGCTTGTCACTACACTCCAAATTAAGTTGCGTAAGCAGTGACAAAATCACACAAGTGTGGCCTATTGCCACGCACGCAAATGGACTTCAATCCGTGACACGTGTCTCTAACGTGATAAAAATGACGCGCTTGTATTCGAGAAGTCGTACCTCCCACGTGGCCCTCGCCCTCCTCAGCCTCTATAAATTGCTGCCTTTCCCTTATGTTCTAAGTTTCAAGCGCCGTCACAATATTTCACGGCAAAGAGAAGGTGCGCGAGAGAAAAACCTTATTTATAATTTTATACTGAAGAAGGGTAGAATGGTAAAAATGTCGACGGCGGCGTTAGATTTACCACCTGGGTTCAGGTTCCATCCGACGGATGAGGAACTGGTTAAGCACTATCTCTGCCGAAAATGCGCATCGCAGCCGATTGGTGTTCCGATTATCGCCGAAATCGACCTCTACAAATATGATCCTTGGGATCTTCCAGGTATAAAATCAAAGTTTGCACCCAATTCCTCTCTGAACTGGCTCCTTCAATATCATTTTTTACCTTTTCTGATTGATTTGATTTGCGAATTGTTATAACATTCAGGTATGGCTTTGTACGGTGAGAAAGAGTGGTACTTCTTTTCACCGAGGGACAGGAAGTACCCAAACGGTTCGAGGCCGAACCGGGCAGCAGGATCTGGGTATTGGAAGGCCACTGGAGCGGACAAGCCAATTGGTCAACCCAGGCCGCTCGGAATAAAAAAAGCTTTGGTGTTTTACTCGGGTAAAGCCCCTAAAGGAGAGAAAACCAATTGGATTATGCACGAGTATCGTCTCGCTGACGTTGATCGTTCCATTCGCAAGAAAAACAGTTTAAGGGTATATTAGCCATTTCCTCCACGCTTTTAATCTATATTATTAGACAGATTCATTAGTCTTCAGACGTAGCAGGATTAAGATGACCTTTCTGACCTTCCTTGAAAGAGATACTAAAACCGAGTTGAAGACTTTTGCCCACGATTGTAAATTCTTAACGAGCCGTTTAAAATGATATTAAAGAATATGACAGATTACTGTCACGTTAGCACACGCCAATAATTAATTTCTTTTCCCAGATAAGGAAAATATTCGGTCTTATCTCTGCTTTTATGTTGATGTGGGGCAAAGTAACAATTATATGATGCGGAACACGAAATCTATCATAAACTAAGTCAACGGTCCTGATTCTGGTTGCAGCTTGATGATTGGGTGCTCTGCCGCATCTACAACAAGAAAGGCGTGATTGAAAAGCAACCGGCCGCCACCATCTTTAACTGGAAGAAGACGGAGTCTATGGACTTGGTAGAGGAGGATCAGAAGCCGGAGATCATGCGACCTCCGCCGCTACTTCCCTCAGCTTCCGCAGCCGTAGCAACCATTAATGAGCCGCCGAGCGATTACATATACTTTGAGGCGTCTGATTCGATGCCAAAGCTGCATACGGATTCTAGCTGCTCGGAGCACGTAGTATCACCGGAGTTCACGAGCGAGGTGCAGAGCGAGCGGAAGTGGAATGACTGGGGGAGTGGAAGCTCCGTCGATTTTGCGTTCAATTACATGGATAGCAGCATGGACAACATATTCGCGTCGCAGTTTCAGGGGAATACTCAGATGTCGCCGCTTCAGGATATGTTCATGTACCTTCCGAAGTCGTTATAAATTCACCGTTGGAGGAAAGTATATATTCTTTTCGGTGCAATCGCAGGGCAACATGAGACTTAAGGCCGATGAGTGTGCCTGTGCGAGACCGTATATAATTATTTAGCAAGCAGTAAGTAGCCACAGGACTGTACGGTGGGGGATTTGGCAAAAACGGGAAAAGATTATCATGTGCACTGTACATAATTAGATAATAGGGGCTATATACGGGGAGGTCACGTGGATGGAGTTGGGTTTAAAATTTACAGCGCAAGACTTTTTCTTTTGGAAAAATTATGAATGTATAACTACATTTGCTCAGGCTTTGAAATGAGATCCGAGTAGAGAACATCTTAAAAGCATGCTTAATTAACACGAATAGTATTTTACACATTTCAACGGTTTGTGTATCTAATGTTCCGTTCGTACCTCGTTTATCTCTTACTAAAAATGCACTAATGAACGAATATACAGGAAAATGATGACTAAAAACAAGTCTCGGAAGATGAGTATATTCGTGGACCTTTGCTCTATACCATGGGCTTGTTAAGATGGGAACGACATTTTCTATCTATTCGCAAATGAAAACAATCTTAGCTTTTAAATGGCCTTACATCTGAAACTGAACTTCTACTTGTCAGCTTTTCAAGAGCAGCATAATTAACCAACTGGAACGAATCAATCCTACTAACAGACTCCTAAAATCAAAGAATTGTTGACTAATAACCAAGTAAACAAGGATTCAGTAAATTCTAAGTCCTGAAAACACAAATCCAACCCCTTCATTCCTTCCGTTAAACTAATCTGAGTAATCAGTTAGTTTACTTGAAGCTGCACAAACACCGAGTTCAGCTCGAAGATTCTGAAAATGATCAGCTTCAATGGCTTTGTAACAATATCACAATGTTCCAGCATGATCACTCCGTTTTTAACCAACTCTCTCAAAAAATGAAAGCGTACGTCTATATGTTAGCATCTTCCATAAAACACAGGATTTTTTTGTAGGAAAACTCTAGTACGTGCATCATATACACACGGTGCGGAAACAAAATTATTTCGGGACTTTACCGAAGTTCAAGATCTATGTGCCTATATAAGAAAATACCATTATACCTATATGAAAATTCTCCATTCACACACACACACACACACATATATATATATATATATATGAATTCATGACATTTACACAAATCAATCATTCATATAATGATCATGTACCTTGTGTATAGTCTCTTTCGTTAGTTAACCTTTTACTCGTCAGGTTGTCGCAAACCACAACGATCAAAACAGGTCGTCTCCAACGGTATCTACGTAGAAATCGGAGAAACTAACCGAATTAAACTCTTTAATCCGAAAATGGGTAGAACAAAGACGAGTGCTAGCTCTCCTTTATTCTATGGAGAGCAAAACCGTAAAAGAGAATGAAGGGGAAGAAGAAGAGAAAAATGTGGAGAATGAGGTGAGAATCGTGAAGATTGCTTACTTAACCATTTTCACAATTATCATCATCTTACTTGCTTTTTGTTTTTGCCTTTTATCATTTAAAGACAATAAATGCATCACCTTTTAAAGAAGTCTCTCTTATCTTTCACATTGCGCGAGCGCGCACGCACGCGCACACACACACACACACACACACATATATATATATACTGGTTGGATCGGCTGGGCCGGCCTTACCAGGCCCAGCTCCAGGCCCGGATATCGACAGCCCAACATCCACGGCCCGTTCGGCCCATTGGGTGTTAGAATCCCATGCAAACTCAAAGATCTACGTAAACCTAGCATCCACGGCATATATAAGGTACTATTCTACCATAATTCAGGTACGAGATTACAACCCTATTTTCCTCTACTTTTAACAACCGAAACCTTCGCAAAAAGACTAACTTGAGCATCGGAGGGGCCTCCCGGGAACCAACTCCCGGCCTGCCGTTATCTGTTTTGCAGGTATTCCACAACCGAAATCGCACAGATCATGGATCCAAACAATGACGTTCAGCCACAGCAAAATCAGACTGAACCATTTGGCGCTCACCGTGGGGCCCGACATCAGGGCACCCCGTCCAGAACCATACAGATCAGTCAAGCGACAGCAACCAACCATGATATTGCCGCCGTCACGGCACTTGCACTGCAACGGATGGTTTTGCAGTTAACTGCCGTTCCCCCACCAGCACATTCCACTTGCAAACAGTCCTCCCATCCGAATGAACAACAGCGACCTCAAAGCCAAGATCAAGACGGCGTAGCCCTGGAGGATAATGCTGATTCGGTGATTCGAAAAACTCTGCAGCCTCAACTAGAACACCAGCAGACCCCCGCTCAGCAACTGGGTGCGATGGCCGATCGACATCCAGCGGAAGCCCTAGGAAAAATTACGGCCGACCGAGTCACTCTGGTTACGAATTCCAGCCCGAGCCGACCGTCTACACAATATAGCCCTCTGACTGATAAGTCCTATAACCGGCAAAGGTCATGGAGGCAACACAGAAACGAGAACGACTGATGTAGGGCACAGTTTGGGACCGGAGACATTAGCAGTGCCGAACAATAAGATGACCGACCGGTTATAGTTGTCAACATGATTTTCAGGAGTAGCGCAGCAGGAGGACCGGCCGATAAAGGAAGAAAAAGATGTGCCGGGCAGATCGTTAAAAGCTCGTCAGCAAAGCAAAGAAAGCTGAACGACATGGTGATCTCGTTCGACGAATCTGATCTAAAAGGTGTAAGCCGTCCTCATGGTGATGCATTAGTGGCCACTTTGAGCATTGAAGGTAACAAAGTGAAGCGGATACTGATTGACACAGGCAGCTCAACTGACCTACTATATTATGACGCTTTCGAGCAGATGAAGATACCAGGGGATCGGCTGTTGCCCTCGGACGAGCCCATCAAAGGGGTAACTGGAGTGTCAGCCTATCCGTTCGCCCGAGTCTTGTTGAAAGTAAAATTCGGGCAGCCGCCAAGCCACGTGGAGAGAAATGTTAAATTTTTGGTCGTCTAGTTCATGGGAGCATACAATGCTATAATTGGAAGAACCACTCAAAACGCTCTTAGAGCAGTTGTCTCCACCTACTACCAAGCAAT
>JANKOE010000002.1:11100241-11110885 GCA_026284465.1 Erythroxylum citrifolium | reverse complement strand
TTTCATACTTATTTAATGAATTATTATTTTATATTTTCAGTGAGCCTCAAGGAATTTTTTTAAAACTATTATCTTATGCATTTAGCGAGGTTATTATTTTATCTCATTGGCCCAAGTCGGAACCGAAGAAAATTATTATTTAATCGAGATTATTAATTTATCGAATATTCATTTATCGAGGTTTTACTGTAATTCTTTACGATACCGATTGAACCTATCAATATCATGATTTATTGAATCTTTCATCTTGAATCACATAACAAAATGACTCCTTTAAACCAAAGCTCTAATACCATTATTAAAAAATATATTATAATGTGAAAACTATTTTTTGTCGTATGATTAAAAATGGGCACTAAATCCTTGGGCCAGCTGTCCCACCCTATAAGGTGCCTACAAACCAACGAGGGAATTAGTCACTGAGTCCGCCGGTAGATACCTTGGTCTAAGACCAAAAAAAAAAAAAGGGCACTAAAAATAATATGAAAGCAAGGGAGTAAAAAGAGAACTTTATAATTTTGACATAGAAAATCTCAAAATCAAAAGAAAAAAACTTGTACTATATATCGCAAGAATCCGTCAAGCAAATCTTGCTGCCAAATTAGCTTTTGTCTTACCCATAAATAACTTTTGTTTTCTGAAACTTACAACCTTTAATATCATTAGGCCACTCATTTGCGTATTATTTTAGTGATACATGTTGACCCAACTATATTTAGTGCTTTCATACGCAGTCTATAAATCTGTGTATTCCGGTGATGTTATACCGGTGCAATGTAACTTTTGATGCCACATTAACGATTAATCATATATCTTATATTCTATTTACGTATTCAACTAGCAACAGAACGAAACAAATATAGGATATGTTCTGAGTTCTGTGGCAAGCATTTGCACTCTGTTGGTATGTAATATGGAGCAATTTACATCCCACGAAGGTCCAGAAAGAAAAGGGCTCTGCAAATCGCCAGTGATTGAAGAGTTGTATGTATTACTATCTCAAATAGTATCAAGCTATTTTATTCATTTATTGTTAGGTAACTTGCTCTTGCTTTCGATCAGTTCTCTGGGCTTCTCATAAACAGTGGCTGCGGGGCAATGATCCTCAATGATACCAAAATTGGCTGCATAAGGCTGACAAAAACCCTCGTTATAATCACGGCCCACACTGTTAATAGAAAAGGCAAAACGATCTGGTGAGAAAGCCCCCAGTATAGATGTATCAAAGGAAGAATATTACTAGAGGATGATCACTTGGGAAGTGTATTGCAATTTGCAGGCGCCCATCCAATGAGCTGCCTCTCATTGTCGTAAATCACCAGTTTGTCTTGCAAGAATATATCTGTTAATGATGAGAGAATAGGTTGAATGTGAGAACATGTAATTTGAGGTACATAACTCTGGTTAGAAAGGTGTTTGGCAAAGTAAGAACATAACCTCCAATCAGATTGAGATTTCCTAATCCTTTTTCAGTACCGTTCAAAATCCCAAAACAAACATTGCCGTCTTTCTGAAAATGATGCAGTTACACGATCAAACGAGTAAAAAAGGTTTCTGTATGTAAGCAAAAAACTTTATAAAAACAAAAAAGTTCAAAATTTGTTTCGACATCTAAAAGTGCTCACCGAGACAATGAGATAATGCTCAGGTGGTAGCTGTAGCTGAACATTCTTTGCATTTTTAAAGCTTAGAGCTAAAGGTTTGAAGTAACTCTTAGCATCATTAATGGATTTGAAGGGTTTTGGGCCTTTCCAGCAAATTGGGAGGGTCTTATCTTCTGGTGCATCTTTCAATCGCTTTCCAATCAGATCTTTCTGAATCTGAGAAGTAAAGAATTTATTAGGGCCTGCAAGAAATTGAATTGATTAATTATGTAATGCTTCTCTCTGGCTCTTATCTTACCAGATTCAGGATGGTTTTGTAAACTTGGCTGCTAAAATAGGTGTAAGAACTCCCACTGTCAATGATCAATTGTAGTCCACTCACGCCAGTAGGCCTTCCCCCAAAAAGAAGATCAGCAGGGCCCGATATGTAATAATTTCTGATATAAAATTTCAAGAATGAATATTCCAATTAGATGACGAAAATGCATGAAAGATAATTACATGTCCTAAAGAACAGAACGAGGGAGCTTACTCTGTGCTGTGTAGCATTGGAGCCCAAGAAGTTCCTTTAGATGGTACAAAATGATCTCCAAGGAATAAAAACCCGCCCCCTTGCCTGCTCAAACAGTGTCCAATTACATTCTTGGTTATATTGTGGGCTCTAAGTTGCGAAACAAAGCTTGTTTCTCCTTTGCCAAGTCCTAAGACACCAGCTGTCGTAGGAGAAGGATGTGCACCGACAGGTATTTCCTGATGATACCCACAGCTGTAGGTAAAAGCATCAGCCATGATGAATTGGAATAGTGTACAGGTTGCTAAAGTTGATTCTTGGAAAATGTTCAGCCACATGGCAACTTATAGAACAAATTTCAAGTAATTCCAGAGTTGAGTTCATTCTCAATCTTCTACATCATGCTGAATGACCAAATTCCACAGAAGACATTCCAAACTAAAGAAAACTTCAGTTATCAACTTTTATCATTATCCAAAGCAAAATCGACAGATCAACCGATACTGAAAGTTAGTTATGCACCCAACGGCAAGGGGGCAACTAAACAAGCAAGCAATTCAAGTCATCCAAGTTGATGGAGTCAGTAAATAATTCAGACACCAACTTTAATCAAGACAAATAAACTGAAATTGAGGGTTCGCTACATACCCAAAAGCAAGGGCGGCTCTGATAACAGTGCCATTGATTAATGGGAGGGGAAATGAGTCCATGACCAGTACTCCAGTAGATGATCCTCCATCAGCATATTTGAGCTCATAGTCACATTGTTCGTTTGCATCCTTACAATTCCTCGTTGGTAGGTTGATGGCCTGACACAGTCGGTTTGAACAAGGCATCGCATTGTGACTTGGTCGATATTGCTTGATCGGAGGCTGTGTAATACACAAAAGGAAGCCTTGGGTGAGGACAAAGTTAGGAGTTTGTCAACAGCAGCAGTTGCCACAACAAGAAGACGTTACTTTACCAGAGTGCAGCTAGTGCAAGGCGCATCACATTGGACCCAAGAAAGGTCACTCCCAGTGTCAAAATCGAAGTCATAAGTCTTGGGAGGGTTGCCTATGTCAACTAACGCAGCATAGTACCTGCCAATTTACAGACAACAGAACACGTTAAGGCTGTCCAGGATCTTAAGGTGGCCAAAAGAAAAAAAAGAAATTAGTTACAGGACATCGTGCTGATTGGAAGAGACCGTTAAGAAACACAAATTAGCGCAAGAATTCACATTTGTAAACTTTTTTCGCCCAAACATCCATGAGCGACTTAAATGCAACAGCATTGAGACTTACAAAGCAATTGCCAAGGATACTCAGACCGGGATTGGCCAGAGCATATGCAATCAATCAATCTCTAACACAAGAAAAATCACAAATTCAGACAAATTAAAGATACCCAGTAACGTTCTAAACCCAACAAACCACAAATACAGCCAAAAAGTAAAAAGGGGCTTGAGACGTCCAAAGAAACAGTTGAACAAAGGGAAGACAACGAAGAACAGAAATAAATAAGCAATCAACTGAAGTCAAGATTAAACGAGAGATTACCCAAGAGGATAAACATTTCCGATGACTTTGAACAGAACGGAAGAGTCGAAAGGATTATTGGCAGCCGTCGGTTGGGTTGACTTTTTTTTGCTGAATGGTAGAAAAGTGTCCGAGGAAGTCTCTCGGAATATTGTCGTCGAGACAACAAAGAACAGAACCATTCCCAACGGTAAACCGATCCCACTGTTCTTTCCCATCCCTTATCGGCCCGTATATCTATCAACAAGTAGGCCCTGAAGATACTGAAAGAGTAGAAACAGAAAAGGAGAGGGAGAGAGTGAAGTCTACTTGGCTCTTGGCTGATGACACTAAAAAGGTCTCAACTTTATTATATAGAGGAGTGGATGTGTTAGTCGCAATCTCCACGTGTGTTCATGAGAGAAAAGCTACGAGGGGTTTGGTTCGTGGGTCGTTGTAAAGGAAAGACAGAGAGGCAGTTAAAGGGGAGAAAAGTTTTCTGTTGGCTTTCCAAGAAAGACGAGGGAGGGAACAGTCAATGGAATATTGAATCTTTAGAAGTTTAACCGCGTTTGCTCGTGTCCGCGTTTGAGACGCGGGTAAATGACTCCTGAAATCCCCAAATCGGCCTCATTCTTGCAGCTTTTAGATCATGTAAGAACAGGGTTTACAAGGACAAAATAATCTTTTAGCACTAGTTTTAAGATCAAGCGACTAGGAGGAGGCAGATGTCATATGTTGGGGGTCGATGAAGAAATATGATATTCTTATGATGCAGGGAGAAGGTGGGCCTATAATAATGGTGTTCATACTTCAATTTCAGACTGTTAGCTGATGGGGTCTTGCCTATAATAATGGTGTTCATACTTCATAGTCGTACTGTGAGCAGTTGGGGTCTCTGGTCTACCTCTTTTTTCTTTTTCTTTTCTTTTCTTTATCAGTAAAGATCAGTTATTGTTTGTTTTCGTTAATATACCTCATTAAAAAAATAAGCATTTGAGTGGACCAAGACTTTTATTTTTAGGCTACATGCACTAAAATAATACATAATCTGGTTGGGTCGGCTGGGTCGGTCATAAAAGACCTAACCTCAAGCTCAAATATCGACGACTCGGACACAGGAGATAATCTCCCATGCAAAGATAACGACTCTCGTAAAGACCTAAACCTAACGGTAACCTCAGGTATATAAGATACTATTCTTCCCGAATTTAGGTACGACTCCAGAATCCTACTTTTCTCTTCACAAAACCACCAAAACCCTCACATAAGCACTAATATGAGTGTCGGAGGGGCCTTTCAAGAATCAACCCTTAGCGTGCCTTTATTTATTTTGCAGGTATTCTACCAACAGGATCTGTCAGAATTATGGATCCAAACAGTAACATTCAATCCCAACAAGATCATGTTGAGCCATAACCGATTGAAGATTGTAGAATAGGAACTGATACAGTCTGACAAACTTTTCTGCAGACTTGGGGTTATCCCAAAATATTAACTAGTCAAACTCGCTGTGTCTTTGAGAAATGGTCAATTTTGATACAAAAAGATTTCAAGATAAGATTGCGGTATTACCGAATCAAAGAATTCTTCCTTTTACTCACTATCTGTATGGCAATCAGAAACATACAAAGGAACATAACCATTTTTTCCAGTTAGATATGATTACCAGGTACATACGCATCTGTATAGCTATCCAATGCTACTGGCCATTTAATTCTATCAAACTACCCTAGTAATCATTCCCCAGGCAAGAACATTGCCTTCATTAGTTCACCTAATTAGGTTTCTTTTTACTTTAAACATTGTTGGAAATTTTTGGTGAATTGGAAACAGAAAAAAGAAAAAGCCTAAGGCGTTATAAAAGAATCGGAACAAGCATCATTTTGCAAAAATTATTCTTTTAATACGTTTTTAATATAATAATCATTGGTTTGTTTAATTGATCAATAACAATTGAAAGGTCATATCCCAAATTTATCAAGCGCATCTTTTCATTACATCCCCTAGTCATACATGAGAGTTTAGTTAATAAGATTTATCCACGTTCTCATACTTGTCTAATAACTTGTTTGACTGCATACAATGAGAGCTCATGGTTATATATTTATTAGGGACATATAATGTCTTGATTAATGACTCGAGTATTTCAATCTCCTTTGATCTCATTTATTTCATCGTATCATAAATGTATTCAATTCTCTTATTAAGAGTCGGAGGCCACCAATGAATATAAAAAAAAATTATACGAGTTACTAATGATAATAACCTTCTTTAATTTAAATCCTCTTCAATTGAATTTTATTTGTTTTCTTAGAATTGTTCGATAAGATCGTATCAAACATAATCTTCTAATGACCTTCTAAAATAACAAGCCTTAAATTTAGTTCTTAAAATTAGATAGGATTTTTCAGGTTATAATATAAGGTGCACCTAACCCCTTAGGTCTCCCACAATATAAGTTGAGATATTGTGACTTATGTTAATCTTTTTTTATGATCGTTTATGCACACATGATTATAGTCATATGCTATGGTATAACTCCTATTAATTTGAAGTGTATTTCTTTTTATAAATGCAATACGATATAGATGTTAGTTCAAACATACTTAATATTAACTTGAGTTTACTTGTCTACTCTTAAATTTATCTTTCTCAACTCTTATTTGGCAACTAAAGACAGATATGGTGACCATATGATTACTCCAAACTAATTTCCTTTTAATTTATCATCTAAATTCAGTTTAAGTTTCTTACTTTAGCTCTGAATTATAACCCTGTTAATGAACTTAAAATGTGTCTCATCTTCAATCATCACAAATATTAGATGTGATTGCTTGTATGAGATGGACAATCTTTTATTTTTATGACATACTCTTTAATTTATATGAAAAATATGCCATATAAAATATATACATTTCATAATCAAGTAGCAAGTAATGCTTATTACTTAATAAACAATGCCATCAATTATATTTCAATATTTATGTCATCCTAGTGACTTTATATGCTCAATGTATATATCCTAGTGACTTTAGTTGATTATTACAAGATCAGTATCACTTTGAGTAACTATTGAACTAACCAAGAGCAGTCTAATCCATACGACTTCTTGTACTGTTGCTAAAATTTTATATATTCAACTTCCATTGTAAATGACATAACATCTGATTGTTTCTTACTTTTTCACCATATAGCATCATTATTAAGAGATAGATTTTCTCTCATCTAAATCTCCTCACTACTTTGCATCTGTTTAAACATGTATACTTAGGTTGTTTCCTTGATAACATCATGCATAATCATTACCTTTTAGAAACCTCAACATTCTCTTTACTACTTTCCAATGTACTTATCCTAGATTTGATTGTTATATGCTCATAATCCTAATAGGGTAACAATTATCTGGCTTTATGCATATCATGATATATATGAGATTTCTAACTGCACTTTAATGGATAACTTTCTTCATTTGTTCCCTCTTTTATGGTGTAGATGGGCAAGACCTCTTATTAAGACATTTTCCTTTAGTAATAAGATTATCTATTGGTTTGCAGTCTTACATACGAAATCATTATAAAATCTTTTGAATATAAGTCACTTGATAAAGTAACAATAATCTTTTTGAATTTCTTAAAATTTCAACTTTAAGAATATATACAACTTTAACCATGTCTTTTAGCTTTCAAATGCCAATTGATCTTTGATTTTCTTAACAAACTCGTAATCATTACAAGCAATCAAAATGTCATCCATAAATAAATATAAAATTACAAATTTATCTTTAGATTTCTTAATATACATATAGTGGTCTTCATCAACCATATGAAAATCATAAGAAATGATTATGTTATGGAAGTGATTATATCATTGCCTTGAGGACTACTTTAGACCATAAATCAATTTTAATAAATGACACACTTTATGTTTTCAGCCTATCTCAATAAAACTTATAAGTTATTCCATATAGATTTTTCTTTTTATTATCCATTTAGAAAAGTAGTCTTTACATCCATTTGATATAAATTCAAGATCAAAAACTATCCATTATGGCCGAGATTAAACAAATTAAAGCAACCTTATAATAGGTGAAAATGTTGTCGTCATAATCAATTTTCTCCTGTTGTGTATATCCTTTTGTCACAAGATATGCCTTGTATCTTTCAATACTGCCATTAGTATTTCATTTTATTTTAAGATTCCATTTGTTCCCAATATTTTTGCATCTGTTAAGGAGATTAACCCAGTCCTATACTTGATTTAAGATTAAAGAAGTCATTTCTTATAACGCCCCACTCCCGCGTGATCCGAACCCTATATCGATGGTGATATCCGAGTCCGTGCCCCGTGAGGGTGGCTTGTTACATCACTCAGTCAAAACTCAGTATAATTTTTTTTTGTTTTGAAAACACAGACATACACTATGCGGAAAATCATTAATGACTACGAGGCCCTTTTCATAAATACAGATTATTACAGTCCGTTGACTTTACATTTTTGACCTAATCATTTGTACAAAAAGTCAGAAAGTACAGAAAGTACAATTTTAGTAGACAATAATGCAGACGCGAACTGATCCCGACCTCTAATCTTCCCTTGTATGCTGTAAGTATACTCCCGTTGGTCTAACGGGGTATTCTTCCGAGTCCTAAAAAATAATTACAAATTTTGGGTGAATTTTGCGAACTCAGTGAGTGACCATCATTGATGGCTCACTCATCACATAACACATATTCACATTATATCATTAACAACATATTGAATTACATATATTTGAGCAGACGTTTCATATTCCCATTCACTATCCATTGATTCATATCATTTACATCTTTGCATTAGCAACCAAATTATGTCACATACATATGCTCAATCATTTCACATATTCGTATTGTTGCACATTCAAGACATTGTATCATTTATATTATTTCTCATTCAATGCACTAAATCACTCATATATTTCATATACAATACACATACGATTCACTTTCCAATTGTTATTTTGTTGTGACCGAGTGCCTAATTGTCCCGTATCTATTGGATCCCGAGTTCATTGATAACTGTCCCATATAGGGCTCAATAAGCGTTAAACGCGTCTTAGGGGTGGGAGAGCCCTCTGGGTATGCACTACTTCCCTTCGAGCTCGAGGCTCTTTTCCACTCGTTGAGCTTTAAGCTCTGATCGGTGGTTACCCTAGTCACAACTCCCATTATGTTCATGCATTCATGCACTGAAATACGTCGCTCACAATATATCATAATCACACATTCAGAGGTACCACATGATTGTATCCAAACAATTCACAATTGTATAAGGCATTCTTGCCTTTCACCCATTCAAAATATTTAATCAAATATGGATGCAATGCATATGTGACACTTTCTTTTTTTTATTAAGGTGTTGTGACTGAGCGCCTGAACTGTCCCTATAAGGACGCATTAATCGGTAAGCCTGTGGCTCTGAATCAGTGTGAGCTCGAGGCCCAATACGGTGAGCTTTTAGCTCTCGGTGGCTGCTCCGGTCACAACTGTCATTATCCGATCATGCGTTCATGTATGAAATGCATATGTCCCATTTTAACAGTAATCGTATCATAATTAGTCCACACGTCACTATTAAGCAGTTCTGTATCACAATCAATTCACATATCACAATTTACCATATCAGAAGCAAGTAATTCACAAATTCTAAACCAGATAACACTTCTATGTCATAACTCTCAATACATCGGACCTTCTGTCCGGAATCCACAGTCATAATCAATTACAAAACCAACCATTATTCGCCACAGTAGACATATCATAATCGAGAGAGACATCTAGGTCACTCACCTGTAGCTTCCGAGCTAATGCCGGGAAGTCTCAACACGTCGGTGGATCGACGCTCCTAATGTGCCTCTATAATAGTCAAAGTATATAACATTACCAACTGTCCAATTAGAACTATTCAATGATGCACATGTAGCAATTAAAATGTGTACAATGCATGTTCGTGACATTCTCGGTACCAATCTATAATTTATATCACAAAAATATTCCCCTATGTCATAGGAAACCGGAGACACCAAAATTACTAAATTTGGACCCCTATAGGTCCACTTATTGATAAAACACGGATTAGAAGAACAATTATCCGGATCCACGTCAATTTTCCCTCTTAAAAAATTCCTAATTTTTCATAGAAATGAAATTAAATATTCCACGAATCCGATGCCTCGAGAATCAGGTCAATCGGACATCGGACGAAAAAGTTATTCACAAAACAAAATTTACAACAAATAAAAAAAACAATAAAATTCCATCAGTAGCCGACTCGCGATCACGACAGGCTCGTGATCGCAAGCCGCAAAGAAGCGGTTCTCGCTCTCCAGTGCGACCACTCGCGAGTGCGAGCCGTGGCAAAAGTGCCGCCTCGCGATCGCCAGTTCCTGAACAGCCGAGATAGCTCGCGAGTGCGAGTCACAGCAAAACTAGCAATCTCGCGATCGCGAGATGCTTCGCGATCACGATTTTGCCATTTCCTTCCTTCTCTCTTCCCATCTGAAATTCCAACATGCATAACTCTTCACACAATTTTCCAAAAATTACAAATAAGGTCTCATTTTAAAGAGCCCTACAAGATTCATGAAGGACACAAAACTCAATTTCACCTCTAAGGGTGTCAAAATTGCACTCAAATTTACTGCCCAATCTTAATGGTCCAAAATAGTACAACATTTTTCTAAGGAGCATAACTTCCCATTTCCTTTGCCAAAAATTCCAAGTTTTATGTCAAAAGAAAGATCAAAATATGTTCTACAACTTTCATGAACAACATGGAACCAAATTCAGTTTCTAAAAAGGTCAAAAACTCAATTAAAGGTTCTGCCCTTACATTGCACCTGAACCATACTACAATTTTCTAAAAATCATAACTCCTTGCCTAAATGTCCCAAAAATCTCTACTTTATATCATTAGAAAGATCAGACAACATACTTCAATTTTCATGAAGGGCTTAGAAGCCAATTCCACTTCTAATTAGGTCAATTTTGCC
>JANKOE010000002.1:11025359-11038525 GCA_026284465.1 Erythroxylum citrifolium | reverse complement strand
TCTCTCCAACGAGGTCCAAGGTTTCGGTCTCCCTTAGAGCCGAACTTCTCTTCTTCCTTTCAAAATAGGCCGAAGAAGGAATTCCAACAAAAGCAGGAATATAACAGAGTGGCAAGATTACTCTGTACATCGTCCTGTGACTCGATCCATGTCTAAGGGACCTAACACACTACTGCCTAATTATCTGGCAACAAGAAACTACTAGGGTACTGTGCACAAGTCAATGATAACTTATGAAAGCATGTCTATGAAACTGGTTTCCACAAGTTTAAGGTGTAGAGTAATCACATGGACAGTAGTGTCATTGACAACTAAACCCCCTGCAGAGACAGACACCACAAACTCTTCCTCGAGCTTCTTATTTTTGGTGAATAAATATGCTGCAAGTGGCTTGGCCCCTGAGTTTATCACATCAAAACTGTCTTCAATTTTGTTGACCTAGTCCAAAAACAAAAGGAAATCATGATTAATATATGTGAATACAAATTACAAGAATGAGACTATTAAATTGCAATCTCTTCTTCAAATTTGTACTCGTTCAGATTGAGAAAAAACTCTCTTCTTTGGTATTTACAAGGTGATATTGTTTAAATTAACTTCTTAGCCAATTTGTTTGAGTTGAAGGAATCAATTGCATGTCTAAAGTAAATATGTCATTTAACCACTTATCCCTACTGCAAAGAGAAGCTACCACATTTCAGCTCCAAACGCAGATTAAATAATTGATTCCACTCACATTGCATCAAAATAAACATTTCATGTAGGAAGACTATGGACTTACAACCAAATCTAAGTTCTTACTGTGATAATGGGAAGCACAGGGCCAAATATCTCCTCATTCATTATCAAGGAGTCCTGAGGGACATCCAACAAGATGGTGGGGGCTATCCTCCTGCCATTGAAGAGAAGTATGAAACAAGTCATCAAGCTAAACCAAATTAATGATCGGAAGAAAAGATAATTATCAATAGAACTCACAGCTTTTCTCTGTCTCTTTCACCACCATAGACAATTTTACCAGAAACCTTATCATCATCCAGCAACTTTGCCACACGAGCAAAATGATTAGAATTAACAATTCGCGACAAGTCTTTTGATTTCAATGGGCTTTTTCCATAAAATCCCTCAAGTTCTTCTTTCAAAGTATCCACCTGCACAAGAAAGAAATTAGAGAAAAGCAAAATCTACATACATACGGAGGTGAGAAAGGAGGTAGACTACTTGGCTTTCTAATGCCACATAGCATTACCAGCTTTGGTGCAAATTCACTTGTCGTAAGGATATAGTCAGGAGAAATGCATGCTTGCCCATTGTTAGTCCCCCACTTCCCAACAATTATTCGCCTGGCTGCCACCTTGGACATGCAGACAGATCAATTTAAGCAAATGAGATTGAAAGATGAAACTTTGGCTCTCTTACTGACAGTTTCCAACGCATGACCACCAACAATTTGGTCCAAATTAGAAGAACAGAGTGAAAGATAGTTACCTGTAAGTTGATGTTTGAATCAACAACAACTGGACATTTTCCTCCAAGTTCCAAGACAACCGGTGTGAGGTGCTTTGCAGCTGCAGCCATCACAATGCGTGCAATTTTTCCACTGCCTATAATTAAAAGTAAACAAGTACTAGAATTCATCAAGAATAGGCTCAAATAAGAAAAAACACCATTTGAAGAAAATAACTAGATCATCAATTTAGTTTCTAACAAGCTGGCTACATTTTCTAGTTTTAAAAAAAAACATAATATATACCCTACTCTATTCAGCATCACCTCATATTAACCCAAAACATGAAATAGGCATCAAATACCATTGCTAATTGAAACAAAATATTGATTGCTACAACAGCACATTGCACTGCCTGTGATCAGCATAGCTGATCTATTCAAAACTTGAGCTAGAATGTTATTCAGCTCAAATGCTTCCATCATTTCATGAAACTGTGATCATGTTGGGACTTGGGATTGGCACCCTTTTAATTCCGAAACCATATGTTATCAACGCTTGACCTTATTCCTAAATCTCAAACAAGGAAAGTTTGGAATAAGTATGAACCTGTATAAAATATCTTGTCCCATTTCTGTTCCAGTAGTGCAGATGTTTCAGCAACAGCCCCCTCAACAACTCTAATGGAAGAGGTATCCATATATTCTGGAATTATTTTTGCAAGCAGTGATGACGAAGCTGGAGCAATCTCTGACGGTTTCAATACCATAGCATTACCAGCCGCAATTGCCCCAATAAGTGGGTCCAGAGATAATACTGTTAGACAGATTGCAGAACTAGGTCTCATTACTTTGAAGTTAAACAGATGAAAGGATGAATGCGAACAAAAGCAGAGCAAAATTTAATCAAAGGAAGAAGACATACAGAAAGGATAATTCCATGCTGAAATGACCAATACAACACCCAACGGCTCAGACACTATTTCCCCTGATGAAGGGAAAACGGTTATTGGAGTTTTTGCCTGAGATATGACAGCATAGTCAATTAAATCATCTTGGGTGACAAAAAAGACCATGTAATATAAGCAATTAAGTGGAGCAAATGTCAGAAAGAAGAAAGGTACCTTTACTGGCTGCATCCAACGTTTAAGTTCCTTAATTGTCACTCCCACTGAGGCTTTTAGCATACCAATCTGCAGAAAAACCATTCCTATCAACACCTAAGAAAACGGATTATTTTTTCGAACAGAACTTCCATCTTAATACTATATAACGTAAAGAAATATCAAAGATGATTCATAGGCACACAATTCTAAGTATGTACAATAGCAAGATTGTGTACAC
The DNA here is from genome assembly GCA_026284465.1 of Erythroxylum citrifolium. Lineage (NCBI taxonomy): Eukaryota > Viridiplantae > Streptophyta > Magnoliopsida > Malpighiales > Erythroxylaceae > Erythroxylum > Erythroxylum citrifolium. The sequence goes on along the minus strand of JANKOE010000002.1, from coordinate 11,035,735 downwards.
ACGTGGACGTCAAAGGTACACAAAATATACTATGTTGACTACAAAAGGCAAACAAATAACGTCTTTGATTTGAGTGAACAGAAAGATGACAGTCTATCCAGGTAGAGGATAGCCAATTGCTAATAATAGCGACTTATCACTGCCAGTGCTATAGCATCTTCTATGCCAAAGAAAAACATTCCTATAACTGCAGAGAGATGCGTAAAAATAGTTGATGATTGGCATCAGCCAGAATTTGAACACTCAAGACATCACTTCAAGCTCTAGCTGAAAACGTGGTTCATTGGGTAAATTTAATTGTACCTAGGGAAAACCAATGATCAACCTCCACAGTCAAGACATGGAGATCACGATCCAGGTTTCAAAGTAGCAGCAAAGAGTCCCGTATTCATTAGCCAGCATAATAACAAAGATCTACCAGAATTACGAAAAACTCGACACTTCCATCAGTCTCTTATCCCACGTTTAACACTTCCCTTAATCTCTAATTTCTTATTCCCAAAATAAAACCGTCTAGATTTTTGTCACACTCTAATGAAACATCCTTCCTTTCTTTCTTTACTTGCCCTTCCAAAATCATCTCCGTCCAATATTATTATTAACGTGATATCGCAGTTACACTGCCCAAAGAATTATATATCATCATCGCCGAAAGAAAAGAGAAGAAGATCGTATAAACATCTCAGTTTCCTGATGGTTTCCAACAGGGTGCGTTATATAATAGCACGTTGCGTTATGTGGGCATGCCTCTACGGTTAATAATGCATTACCCAATACCCAGCAAACGACTGGAAACAAATGTCAACAACCTCTATTAATACCCTTTGAAGACCAAATACCAGTACGTGGATTTGTCATTAATGTTCTTCCATCAACCAGAAAGTGTCAAGTTACACGTCTCAAAGGCAGAGCACCTGCGTCTCAAAATTCCACGACGGCATCTCACTAGTTACAGTTGAGAGTTTTATGGGACATCACATGAATGATCCGCGAAATCACGAGAAAGGGCGAAGCAATTAAACTTCCCAGGACAACGTCACTTAGAATGTAGCCATTGTTACACAATATGCTATACATCAACCCAGAAGAAATAAATGTAAAAAGGATTAAGTCGACGATAGAACACAACTTGGAGAAGTTCACTAGCTAACAAAATCAGACAGCTTTCTTGGCTGCTTTAACAGTAATATTTGATTACCCAATCAAGGCCTTATCAAACCCAGAAGGACCAACCAACGACAAGAACATTAAACTAACATAATCCAACTATAATAGAAGTTAAGATTTTTTTTTTTTAAAAACCAACATGGATTGAATTAACGATAAATTCAAATGCATTTTAAGCAAGGTAAACTAAACTTAAGAAACAGTGAAGTTTTGAGTGTGACCTCGTAAACCGTAGACTCGAATTCAGGCTTTGAAATATCCTGCTTAAGTGCATCGACGATCTCTTTCTCGTTATCTTCAAGCATCCTCACAAGTCTCTTCAACTGCGACACTCTCCACTCGTAACTCCGAGTCTTACCGGAGCCGAATGCGCTTCGAAGCTCCTTCATCAGCGTGCTCGCTGCCTCCGCATCAAACACCGCCTTCTTATTCTGCGCCTCCTCCGCCGTCGCCATTTCACCAACCCCAAATCAATCAAATTAATCACTCTCTCCTCTCGCTTATATCTATATAAACATGCACATATATATATATTTACGATTCGTTGACGGTGAAACTGACGGACGTTAAAGGTTGCGGCCGGGAGGTTGGTTTGTCTGTCTTGGAGAAGTACAAATAACGTGCGGACGAGCGTGTTGTCACGCTCTGTTTATGGCGGATGGGATTTGGTTTTTTTTAATTAGCGGAGGAACGTGACGGCCAACGCTGATAGAGCATGGACTACAGAGAAGACGAGTCGCAGGTTGAATCCTACTTAGCCCTTAGGTATGACCAACTCATGTATATGATTCGAGTCGTAACGTTATATATAAAGCTTTTCCACTAAATATCAGTAATTTTGATTAGCTTTTATTCTAATGTTAACGTGTATTTATCTTATATTAATATTTGAATAAATTTTATTTGATTTTATAATATCTTTGATCTTTTTTAATTAGAGCTCATAAGATCATTATCAAATAAATATTTATATTATTAAAATTGTATGTATTACTAAATTTATTAAAAAATAAAAAATACAATAAAAATTTTAAATGTTTATTCTCCACCGTTTCGTCTTGCTTCCTCTTTTAATCCTAATCCAACTTCCAACCTAAAGACCGGAGATGATGAAGGTCACATGCCGCACGAAAAAGCAATCGAAAGTTAGGCCAACCATCTTGCGCGAGTCGTATAGCGTTACCGTGTTGTAGACCCTCGGATGAAGGCGTGACAGTCCCCTACGAAACCTTTTGCTGATCTATATTAACCCACCACCTGCTCTAGTCTCTCTGCTTTGGCATTGCCGTAGCTGCCTGTTTGTTTTCTCCATTTCACATCTTTTTGCTGTTACTTCACAAACAACTGTTGTTAGTTCGTACGTATGTAACTGTGAGAGATATCGACGCGATGGTTAAATGCAAGTAAAACAAAGCTAATGGTACTTCAACTCGGATATAAAAACTTTCAATCAAATTTGAATCCATGAAAAACAGAGGATTGAAAGAGGAGACGGTAATGAATAAAAGTTTATAGTTTTTTTAATTTCAATAAATCTGTTAACGCATAAAATTTTAGTTATATAAATATTTATTTGTCACATATGATGCATAAAATTTTAGTTATATAAATATTTATTTGTCACATATGTATTATTAATTAATAATTATAATTAATATTACAAAAAATTATAAATTCGCCTTGTATTTAAATATGATTGACAAGATAACAATTTGCACACAGCTGATCAAAATCTTGGGTCGATCATGTCGACATGTGACATGCTGGAACATATTTGATAATCTCAAATGTGATATGATATTATATACGCAATCAAAGTTAATATTTTTTTATAACAATAAAAACTTATTTATATAGTAAAAATAAATTTTAATATGTTTAAACTAATTTATAAATACATTCATAACGTTTGGGGTTAGTATAATGCACTTCGTTGAGAATGTATTAATAGGAATTTTAAAATAATTATATTTTTATTCATTCTTCTTTGTTGTGATATTTTTTTAATTGTCATAAAACCTCTAATTTTATTAAATTTAAAGTTTAATAAATCACGTTTTTGGAATACTTGAATCGGGACTCAACTCAAGTTTAAAAACAATTATTGTGATTTTTTTTTTGCTAAGTCATATTTAAACCATTAATTAAATACCATGTGATTTTTTAATTTTTTTCCTAATCTTTCTCAATTATTTTCTCCCGTTTGCCAGAAGTTTCCTATTCAAACACGTTTCCTTTTAAAAACTGGTGGACAGTTAATTTCTAATAATCTTGTATTAATAAAGAATATTATTAAGTAAAACAAAGTATATACGTACACAAATGTCTTTAACCAAAATTGTAGATATTTTGAAATTACAAAAAGGTGCAGTATATTTGATCATAAAATTACCTCTCAAACGTCAAATCGAGGACAAATATTGGAAATTTGGAAAGGAATCCAATTGCTTTCGATGGAAGAAAATATTTCTTTATTATTTAATAAAGGTTCTGGTCCAGATCTATTGATGACACGACACGTAAAATGTTCCAGAAGCAACAGGCGCGTGCTGTTAGATGACGAATCAAACACGGGCTCCGACGTTAACTAGCCCTTGCGGGTCCCATCGTATCGTATCCGCTGACTTATTATGCGTCTGTGTATCATTAAAAACAGGTCACGCATTTACTGCCAAATTTTAATCCTTTTTCTACCATCCTCTCCATTACGATACGCCATCATTCTAGGGAAGGGCCTCTAAACGATGACGTTTCTTTGGACATCTTAAACCGGTGTACCAAACTATCGTGTCGATTCACACGCAAACGTGCCGTACTCTAATGTTATTTTGTTATCTAATTAATTAAATTATGTAACGCACGAAGAGTTCGCGGTCTCCGTTTGTTGGGAACTTGGAACAACGCAAACTGCCTGATCTGACTGTCGTCTGGAGATATGCAATAATGATGTTCAATTATTTGATGATTCACACGTTTTATAATTTAATTTGTTATTAATTAAATATATATTATTTAATTATTTAATATATTAATTATTAATAAAAATAATTAATAATTTAATTTAGTTTTATTATCTATATAATTTTGTAATTAAATTAAATATAATTAATTTAATAATTATTAACAAATATAATTAAATCTAAAATATCTTCAAAATATATAAATTTTAAATAATATTTAATATTTAATATTTAAAATATATATTTAATTTTTAAATTATTTATTTTAATAAAATGAAATAATTTTAATGTTGGTATATTAATAAATATTATATAAGAGATTAAAATAAAATTTATTAATTAAAAATATTTGTCTTTAAGTTTTATCTAATATGTAATTATTATCAGTAAAAAATATAATTGTATCAACATTAACAATTAAACAAGTTTTTGTTTTTATTTGAAAGAAAAATATAAACTAAAAACTAAAACCAAAAACCAAAAATACAACAGAAAAAATAGAAATGGAACCAAACAGTCCCTTAAAAATTAAAGCGTTTTTAATATAACCGATGTCAAATAGGAAGGGCAAATATAGGATCCAGTCATATATAATTGCTTAAAACTAAAAAAAGAAATCGTTCATCATAAACAACTTATAAATTTTTATAATTATTTTAATGGTTTTATGTAGTCAAATAAACATTTAATCAATTTTTTTAACAATGTAAGAAATATTTTTAAACCACAAAATTAAATTTTGTTAAAGTTGTACTTCTTTTTCTATATAAAATTAGTATTTTGTTGTATGGTACTTTCTTCCATCTGAATGATATGCTTATGTAATTCTAATACGAATTTTACTGAAAATGGAAGAAAACTAAATTTATTTAAATTCATGTTTAAATTATTTGATGGCCAACAATGTAATTGTCTATAATAAAATTATCATATAAACAATAGTTTCACGCTATATATTTCTTAGTTTAATAGGTATGTGTCTTTTTTCTTATTTATGTTTATCAAATTAATAATAACCAAGCAATTTAATCAATTCAAACAATCTAAAGAGGCTATGATACTAGCCTTAGAAAACTAATCATGATGCACTAGAAAAATAAAATTTTACGATTTCTTAATTAGGTCTTAATATTGATTAATTTGAAAATATAAATTATAAAGATAATTAATTCGTCTTAAGTTGAATTCTTGAAAAAACTTCTTTACAAGGTATTACCACGAGGTATCCAAATGTCCAATTTCAGAACAAATAAAAAAAAACTCTACTATTGGAGAGGTAATGATAAGAGTACTAGCTCTCTTATGTCTTCTTTCTATTTATACAGAAAGATAAAAGAGTTTAACTCTTATTAAAATTAAACTTACTAATTATAATTATATTCAAACTTTAATTATAATTTCTTAAACTTTAACTTTATAATCAATTCTAACTTAATTTAAAATATTTTTCTCTTTCTAATTGCTCTTTTTTATGTGTGACTTATTAAGTTCCTAATATCTTCATTAAGTTCTTAACACTTTCCATTATCTTCTTTTTCTAGTTATTGATATTATTGTGTTGATGATTTTAGTCGTTATATATAATTTTTTTTCTTAGCTTAAAAATCTTATGTTTTTTTTTGTTTTAAAATTTAAAACTACTATTGAAAATTTTTTCTCCACCGCTATCAAAACTTTTGGAGCTCATGAACTCATCAAAGGTGCTTTTGTTTAGTATCTAACTACCCATGACATCACTTACCATATCTGTTACCCCCATATTCCTCAGTAAAATGGAATTAACATAAAAATCATCATATTATTAAAACAAGCCTCACTCTTCTTCTCCATACTCCTCCTTTAAGTTTGAAGCATTCTTTATTATTGTCTATCTTATCAACCTATTACCTACTAATGTTCTTCATATCACTATAAATTACTTTTTCACAATAAACCATAATTTTCTCATATTTGTGTCTTTGGTTGTACCTATTTTCCTTTTTTAAGTTCTACTCACCCTAAAAAATTTATACCCAAATCTATATCGTGTGTTTTCCATAGCTACAACTATTAGTATAAAGGATATTATTACTTTGATCTTAGAATTTTCAAACTTTAAATCTATCGTCTTATTTGTTTTCTTGAAAACAACTTTTCCTATGTTAACTCCCCCTATTATTCCCTCTCCCTTTTCTTCATCTATTATATCGTTTCCCTTGCTTTTCAACCCCCTCACCCACTAAGGATGACATTCTTGGCTCAGCCCACTCGGCCCAGCCACTTGCCAAGAGTGCTTGGCCCGAAGGAAAGGTATAAAGTTATGTCATTTTACCCAAAAAAATTTAAAAGAAGCCTGGGCTTAGCCCGACCCATTGTCATCCCTATCACCCACCAATTTTGTTTTTTCACGAATCGCATTAGCTCATCCTACTCCTTCATTACCATCTCCACATCTTATGATCACTCATATGTGTGATCAAACTTCCATTCGTCAAACATTTTTCACTATATTATTTATTTTACTATCACTTATAACCCTTATGATCATGATCTCACATCCTTTGCTTAAGTTAATAAGTTTTCCTACTAACGTCAAGCTACGATTGACGAGTTTAATGTCTTCATCATAATCACCTAGATTCTTATTCCTCCATCATCAACTGCCAATATTATTAGTTATAAATGGGTATTTTTATAAAACAAAATCTTGATGGTTTTATTGAGCATTTTAAAGCTCTTATTGTTGTCAAGGGATATCATTAAACTTTAAGCATTGTTTAACCAATTGATAAAGTAAACACACGCAAGAGGGGGTGAATTATATGTGATAAAAAAATTTCACATGCTCTTTTAATTCATATAATAAACAGATCCTAGTTAACGAATAAAAATAAAAGTTATCTGTCAGACGATAAATCCTTTTAAACGACAAGAGCCTGTTAGGTAATAGGAGCCTTTTGTAGGATAAGACCCTGCTTAAACGAAAGGAGCCTACTAAATGATAAATCCTGTTAAAACAAATTAAAAACAGAAGGTGCCTGTTAAAACTAAAAAGAACCTCGTACTTTATAGAAACAGAATGAGCCTATTATAAAAGTGAAGAAGCCTCTTGCAAAAATAAAAACACAAAAAATATACTACAGAAATTTAAAAGTTAAAGAAAGAGAGAGAGAGAGAGAGAGAGAGGAATGATGCAATCAATTTATACTTGCAATACCAAGAAACTAGACATCCTCCAAGAAATTGACAATGACCATTTATGCGTTTTCGATCAACTTTATCACCTGTATAATCTGCATCACAATATCCAACTATGATTAAAGAATCAATTTTTGGATACCATAATTCGAAATTCATAGTCCCTTAAAGATATCGAAAGATTCTCTTGACTACTTGAAGGTGACTTTCTTTTGAATTTGATTGAAAGCGTGTGCAAAAATAGACACTAAACATAATGTCTAGTCTTGAGCTTATAAAATATAGTAGTGATCCAATCATTTCTCTATGCTTTGCCTCGTCCGTAGCTTTTCCTTCTTCGTCTTTATTAAGTTTAGTTCCAGTGTACATAAGAGTACCCATCAGTTTGGCATTCTCAAAATGATATTTCTTAATGAGTTCCTTTGTGTATTTGTCTTGGCTAATAAAGATTCCTTTTTTTGTTTGTCTGATTTGTAATCCGAGAAAGAATGATAATTCTCCCATCATGCTCATTTCAAACTCCCCCTGTATTAATGCTAAGAATTCTTCACATAAAGATGAATTAGTAGCACCAAATATTATGTCATCAATATATGTTTGCACTATAAGTAAATCATTCTCCTTTCTCTTAATAAATAGGGTTTATCAACCTTTCCTCTTTCAAAGTTATTCTTAAGAAGAAAGTTACTTAACCTCTCACACCATGCCCAAGTAGTCTGCTTTAAATCATATAGAGCTTTGGTTAACTTCATCACGTAACCTGAATAGTTTTCATCTTCAAAAATTGGGGGTTGCTTAACAAATAATTCTACGTTAATGTAACCATTTAAGAATGCGCTTTTAACATCCATTTGAAATAACTTGAAGTTTCTATAATATGAAAAGGCAAGTAAAATTCTAATCGATTCCAATTTAGCAATAGGTGTATAAGTTTTTATCAAAATCAATACCTTCCTGTTGATTGTAACCTTGAGCTATAAGTCTAGCTTTGTTTCTTACCACCTTACCATTTTCGTCAAGTTTTTTTTTTAATTTCCACTAAGTCCCAATGATTGACTTGTTTTGAGGATGAGGTACTAGATTCAATTTATCTTTTATGGCTGAAATTTAGTTTTCGTTAGTAAGGGCCTCTTCAATGGTCTTTGGTTCTATTTATGAGATGAGAGCAATGAACTTGTTCTTGAACGATGATCTTGTTTTTAGACTTTTAGAGGAATCTCATAGAATATATTGTTGTGTACCAAGACTTCTCCATTCTCTTAATGTTTTTCGTTGCAGAGGCTCATGCTGAGATGAAGGAGCCTGCTCTGTTTTAGCTTCAAAGGGGTCTTCTTGATTTTGTAATTATGAAGGTATTATATGTGGAGATTGATTCCCCGGTGTATTTTTAGGTACCAATGGATGCTCTTTATCATACCACATGTATCGATTCTTCTATCTTCTTTGTTTTTTTATTATATACTTGAATCCTTTACCAACGGTACTATAGCCCAAAAAGATAGCTTCGTCTGATCTAGCATCTAACTTTCCAAGGTTGTCTTTTTCATTGTTTAGAACGAAATACTTGCATCCAAATGCTCGAAAGTAAGCAACATTTGGTTTTCTTCATTTCCAAAGCTTATAAAGGGTCTTTTTCAAAATAGGACTTATGAGATATTTGTTAAGTACATAAAAAGTCGTGGATACTGCTTCTGCCCAGTATCCATGAGGTAGTCCACTTTCACACAACATGGTCCTGGCCATATTAACCAAAGTTCTGTTCTTTCTCTCTACAACTTTATTTTGTTGAGGCATCTATGGACAAAAGAAGTTGTGAGTTATACCATTGCTGTCACAGAATTCTTCAAATTTTCTGTTATCAAATTCTCCTTCATGATTGCTTCAAATTGAAGTGATGCAGTATCCTTTTTCTATTTGAATTTTTCTGCAAAACTTCTTAAACACTTCAAAAGCATCATCCTTATTTGATAAGAAATAAACCTATATAAATATGGAGTAATAGTCTACTAGGACAAAACTGTAATGTTTACCATCAAAACTTTGAGTCCTGGTGGGATCGAATAAATCCATGTGCATAAGTTCAAGTGGTTGGCTAGTAGACACAATATTTTTCAGAGGAAATTTGCTTCTGACTTCTTTACCTTTTAAACAAGCCTCACAAACCTGATTGCTTTCGAACTTTAAGGTCGATAGTCCTTTTACTAACTTGTTTTTGGACAATTTTGATAGAATGCTCATGCTGGCATATCCAAATCTTCTGTGCCAGATAAACAAATCATTTTCTAGAGAGAAAAAAACACTTAACATTTTGTGAGGACATGTCTTTAAGTTGAGCACAATATATATTCTGATTTCTAAGACCAACAAACACAATATTATCATTATGACATCGATAATTTCACAATGAGATGCATAGAAAATGACTTTGTAACCTTTGTCACATAGCTAACTCACACTCAATAGGTTATGTTTTAAACCATCAACAAAGAGGACATTATCAATAGAGGTAGAGTCGGAATCATCAATTTTACCAATTCCGATGACCTTTGCTTTATTTTTGTCTACAAAGACAACATTACTTCCGTCCTTTCTTTCAATGTAGTTGAAGTGTGATATTTCACCTGTCTTGTGTCTCGAACAACTGCTATCAACTATCCATTAATTCTCCTTTGTCTCCGTTTTGAAACATATATGCAAAAAGCATTATCTCATTCTTAGGTACCCAAATTTTTCTAGGTCTTTTTGGGTTAGTAGTTTGACCTTTCAGTTTTCAAACATGTATTTGAGATAATTTCTTTTTACGAAAATTATAAGAATGACTAATGTGACCATATTTACCACAGTAGAAGCACATAACAGATGAATGAGAACTGATATAATTTCTACCATGTATCAGATTCCTGCTGTTTTGACTATAGCTATTGCTGGATTTGATAAAGAAATTTTTGTGTAACACCCAAATATCCCCTGGGAGGATACATGGATGCCACCCAAGACAGAACAAACAAAATCAAACATTACACATATGCATTGTTTTAAAATCTAAGTTTAACACACATATAATACATCTCA
>JANKOE010000002.1:10975956-11001953 GCA_026284465.1 Erythroxylum citrifolium | reverse complement strand
TATCCATATCCATTTTTTATGACTCAACCCATATCCATATCCATATCCATCGATTTTTACGATTTACTACCCATATCTAAATCTATTGGGTAGAATAGTGCGTGTATTAATCGAGTTGAAAACTTACTGGTATCTCTAATCAAGGGCTTTAAGTTAATAATAAAAAAAAGCAAAAGGTACAAAAGGAGTGACATTCTAAAAAAGAAAAGGGAAAAGAACAAGGTAAGTATAAAAAAATAGGGTTTTAAGGACTAAAAAGGCACACATTTGGCAAAAAACAAATGTGTACCTATTACTTTCTCTCCATTTCTTCTTACTTTCTGCTCTGCGAAGGAGTAGGACAGAGGAGACTAAAAATGGAAATACTTGTACTAACTCGATAAGGATATACCTGCCTAAAATAACAAATTAAATTGTAGGAAAATAAATTAAACGTGGTAAATCATATTATTGTTATGACATTAAATGTTAGGAGCGGAGCAGGGAGTAAAAAACAAACAAGCCAAGGGGCCTGAAATGTTTGGAAAGGGTAAGGAAGCAAAATCTCAATAACATGACAAACCTCCCTTTTCTATGGCGGGTTTCGAGAGCTTCCCTCTTCTGCAACAATTTCTGAATTTTCTCTGCAACCAAACAGAAACGAGGAAAAGCAAACCCAGGAAGAAGAAGAAGAAGAAGAAGAAGAAGAAGACAGACACGCACACGGACCTCTTTTTCTTCACCTCTCGTCTCTTCTCTTTCATTCACTGACACATCCCACAAAATCACACATCTCTATGCACCTGCACCCCCTTTTTTATATCTATCGCTACAAAATGCTTCTACGCTTCTAACTAAACTCCAAAAACTCCAATTAATCTCTGTCTCTCTGAATGGACTGTCGCCTCTTGATCTCAACAATTTCAACGGTCCGTTCTCTCTCTCGCCGTTTGATTTACTGTTTTATTGTTCCTGTTCAGTGTGTTTTTGCTTCTATGTTCGTGTCTGTGTTGGCATTGCTAAACTTGACTGAATGAAGTTCCAAACTTGATGTTTTTCTCCGCATAAAGTTCACGTCTTTCTTCTTCTTGGATCTGCTGTCACTCACAATGCACCGTTTTCTTCTCAGGCACCGCGATGAGAACGTCGGCACATCAGTCAAGTGAGCTTGTTCTTGCCTTCACCTTTCGCTGCTATGGGCTGTGGAGGATCAAAGATAGACGACTCGCCGTTGGTGATCCTTTGCCGTGAACGGAAAGACCTAGTAAAAACTGCTTCCGACCACCGCTACGCTCTCGCCGCCGCTCACGTTTCCTACTTCCACTCTCTCAAGGAAGTCGGCGAAGCCATTTGCCGGTTCGTCGATGAGGAGCTCGTCGTCGGCTCTTCCGCTTCTCAAGGCTCTCCGGTGCTAACCTTGCCGTCGCAAGAAGGCAAATCGAAACAGAAATCCAGGAGCTCTTCGGCGTCCTCTTCGATTTCACATTCTCTGGACGGCAGCCACCATCATAAAGGTAGAGGAGAAGAAGAAGATTTTGAAGATTCGCACTTGCACCTCTCATCTACTTCATCGGAATCGGACTTGAACTCCGAATCCGGTCACATGCATATTCATAATAACTTCAACAACGAACTGGAAGAAGAAGAGGAAGAAGAAAGAGTGGAAAGAGAAAGAGACGTACTTCCAAATTCGTACGGTTTCAGTAATTATGATTTTCAAGAAAATTGGGGTTATAATTTTCCTGGAATAAATCAATACTCATACCCGTACTCAAACTCGAACTCGAACTCGAACGCGTATCCGACGATGTACTACATGAAGAGGTCTGCTACTCCGGCGAAGACGGTGGTGTACGAGGACCCTTCAGTGAATGGCTACACGGGTTATTATGGAAATGGTGGGTTCTTTGGGTATCCAGTGATGGGGTCTCCTCCGAGAGAGGCTAGTCCACCTAAGCCGCCTCCGCCGTCACCGCCTAGAGCGTCGGCTTGGGATTTTCTCAACGTGTTTGATACGTTTGAAGGTGGATACCCGAGTTATTATCGAGTGGGGAGGTACGGCTACGGGTCATCCACGAGTAGTCCGGATTCGAAGGAGGTGAGGGAAAGGGAAGGCATACCAGATTTAGAAGATGAAACAGAGAATGAGGTGATCAAAGAAGTTCGAAACGAGAAGAAGGTGAGTGGAGATGAGAAGTTCGTAAATGGTGAGTTTAAAGGTAACGTGGATGTGAAGAGGGACGTTGGGGAGGGCACATCAAAGTCGGTGGCTTTTGAGACTAGTAGTGAAAGTTTGGGGTCTGTTAAGGGTAAAGGGATTAAGAGTAGTACCAATGCTGAGGCGTATCAGAGTCCTGATAGTATTGTTTCAAAGACCAGTGAGCTTGAGCATGTGAAGAAAAAAGGTGTGAGTTTTGAGCTTGACGAGGCATCTCCAATGACAATGGATGTGGAGTCTTCAAAGCATAGTAGCTTTACCACATTGTCAACCCATGGTACTAGGGATGTTCAAGAGGTGGTGATGGAAATCAAGGATGAGTTTGCAGTTGCCTCTAGTTATGGGAAGGAGGTTGCTTTGTTGCTTGAAGTGAGCAAATTGCCCTATCAGAGAAGAAGCACTCCACTTAAAGGTAGATCCTCTAGACTTCAGAGTTCTCCATTTGAAATCGATATATCTGGTTGTAGGTTCAGAATTCAGTCGATGTACCTACAATCTAGTATGCTACCTTTTTAGATTAAACATAGAGGGGAGAAAATATGAATTAGAGGTTATAAATTTCTGATTTGATTTAAGCTGTTGTGAATCTATTAAGGTTAATTATCCATTCGTATGGTTGGAACCTAGCTGTCGAAGAATACAACTCATGAATCAAAATTTTAAGGTTGAGCATGACTAGTAACTCAATGTTAATCTCAGATCTGGTGGGCCAGTGTGTTTCTTGTTCAGAAATGGGGTTCGCTTGTTCTGTTGAATTTGAATTTCCACCCTATGCAAGTAAACCTGTTTTGCTGCTTTATGAAACTCACGTGCCTTGATGCAGTGATTTTTTCCAGGATCCTATATCTGGTGTCTTCACATCCTTCAGCCAGGCCATCACAACCAATTTCTTCTAGGGTAATGAAAATGGCAAAAACATATTCTGCAGATATTGCAGATGATTTTGAGATGAGACCTAAAAGCCTTTCATCCACTCTAGAGAAACTCTATGCCTGGGAAAAGAAACTCTACAAGGAAGTCAAGGTAGGGTTTCATGAAGAGTTCCAACGTCTTATTTTTAATATTTGCTTTCTGTGACTGCATTTCTCAGACAGAAATATGTATTCTCAAATAGTGAAGTTTGATGTAATCCCCACTGAATTGCTTTCTGAAGGAATCTTTTTCATTGTAGATATTAACAAGATTCGTCTGTTTTGTCTGAGCATTTCTGCTTTATAACTTAAGTTGAGTCTAAATGCAGAACATAATCCAGGTGTTCATATATAAAACTGATGGATGAAAACCAAAGCACACACATGAAAGACATTTCATTATTTTTCCCTGCAGATAATGTATCTTTCTATTGGGTATGATAATGCTTCTAATTTGATTGCAAAACTTTTATTTGGTCATTCTTGTATTATCTATCTTCTCTTGTTTTTGCCAACTTTAGGATGAAGAGAGGCTACGAATCACCTATGAAAAGGAGTGCAAGAGATTAAAAATACTTGATGACCGTGGAGCAGAGTCCAGTAAAATTGATGCTTCTCAAGCTTCTATAAGAAAGCTGCTGACAAAAATCAATGTTTGCATTAGAGCTGTTGATGCTATATCGAGTAAGATACACAAGTTGAGGGATGAAGAATTGCAGCCTCAAATCAGTGAATTAATATATGGGTATAACTGCTTTTCTTCTGAATCTTCTTACTAGATTTAAAGTTTGGCAAACTCTGCTTCTGTGTCATTATATCGGATGTGATTGTCGGAGGGTGATGTGTAAATGGTTGATTCCCTTACTTGGAACTGTTAGTGGGTGAAAACACTGCACGTGGTGACATCGGTTTCAAATGATTGCCTTAAACAATTTACTTCAAGCTCTTGTGATTCTGTTGTTTGCATGACAAGCATACTTCTTTTTTCGCAGTTTGATAAGAATGTGGAAGTGTACTCTAATATGTCATCAGAAACAGTTCCAAGCAATCATGGATACCAAACTTCAATATCTCAGAGCAAACACCGGCTTGCAAGGAGATTCTGGTTTGAAAGCTACTCTGGAACTTGAAATGGAGCTTATCAATTGGAGCACCCGCTTTGGCAATTGGATCAATGCTCAAAAATTGTATGTGGAGTCATTAAATGAGTGGCTTCTGAGGTGCATTTTCCATGAACCTGAAGAAACCCCTGATGGAATTGCTCCCTTCTCTCCTGGCAGAATTGGAGCTCCCTCTATGTTTGTAGTTTGCAATGATTGGTACCAAGCCATGGTCAGGATATCTGAGAAAGGGGTGGAAAATGCGATGCTTGAGTTTGCATCAAACTTGCATCAGTTGTGGGAACGGCATGACGAGGAAAATCGTCAGAGGATCAAAGCAGAGTACCTCAAAAAGGATTTTGACAAACAGCTTAGAACATTACGAATGGAGAGAGGAAAGATCAAACAGGAGCTAGATGTACTCTCAGATAAAACAATGTCAAAGGTTCCTTCAGAAAGTGGAGTGTCACCACTCGATGATCTGAAGGTGGATTTGGATTCAATGCGAAAGAAACTAGAAGAAGAGAGAGCCAGACACAAAGAAGCTGCAAAACTGGTTCATAATGCAGCTTCAAGTAGTTTAAAAGCAGGTCTAGTCCCGATTTTCGAGGCTTTGGGCAACTTCACCTCTGAAGTCATAAAATCGCACCAACAAGTCAGACTAGACTATCCAGGGGATCAAAGTACATAACATCCCCAACATAATTTTGTATTTATCTTCACAAGGCATGTTGACTGATTCCTCCAGTGAAGTAGCCCTAGCCCTGCTTTTTACTGTGTACAGTTGGGGATCAAAGACTGTTCGTCTGGCATGCCAAGGCTCCTGAATATAGGAATGCTTAAATAGAAGCTGAAAGTAGGGGGGATGAGGGTTTTGTGGCGGTTAAGTTAGTTATAAGGTGCTGTTCTTTGAATCTTGGTTTTGAGTAGAGATGTAGGACTTTTGTACAGGAAAATTTCATTCATTGGTTGATTGGTTGGTGGGGTGTAACTGGACTGTGGCCGTTGAAATTAAAGTCGTATTTGCTAAATATTTACTTCTTTTTCTTGTTCGAGAAAAAATGAAAATAGCTTCAAAGTCTTTGTTCTCATATCCTTTGGTCTTAGGCTTTGATTTCATGTTATTAATATGGTATTGAATTTGATATTAAATTTATTTTTGGCATAATATGATATCAGTATCAACTAAAATCGCTTTGAATAATTTTAAAAAATTATTAATTTATTTTAGAAAGTGAAGGTTATTTTTTAAAAGTTGGAAGGGGCAACAATGTCTCTCGATCCCCTGGTCCTCGGCAATAACGAGCTATTTACTCAGAACTGGGTCGTTCGACCATGTCATATCTACAAGGAGAGCAACAGGTGTGCAGACTAGTAGACCAAATTTGCAGCTCAGTTTGAGCTTGAGAGCATTTCTCTAGAACATACACCCGTAGGGTGCATCTCAATCCTTTTGGAGGATATGTCAGGGAATTTGTTTCCCACGATTAATTTTGTAATTTTTCGGTTTTTCTTCCCTTTTATGTAAAAAAAAAAAGATAAACCAGAGAGATGGATCATTGAAATGAGAATCAATCAAATAGCTGAAATTGGAACATTGCAGTGTATATTTTAGGACGAGTGAGATAAATATGGGAAACCCCTCTAAGACCCATCAAATGTCTCTCTGGCTACGAGGTGGGAGGAGAAGATCCCAATCAATAATGTGGATGGTGAGAATTGGGGAGGAGGTTAGGTTCAGTTCCGAGCCTATTCTGTGGGGGTTGGCTGCCAAGAGCTTACATACACGGCAGTTCGAATAACAAAGAGTAAAGACAATAATGAGGTTCTATGGACTCAAGCAAGCGTGTAATGGAAAGGCTGAAACCAAGTCCGTTTACGTGCTTTTCGGATTTGATTATGAATTTTCATTTTATTAATAACGTAGGTCCTTTTGTCTTTATGTCACCTTTCTTATAAGGGAATAACTATTTTTAATAAAAGTTAAATGAATAATTTATTTTAATTTAAGGGTAAAGGAATTATTTTTCTTTTTTATTATAAAACTTCGAAATTTTTTTCAAATTCTACTATCCATTCAAACTAGCTAAAGGAGTTAAAAGAATGAAGGAATTCAGAATCGCTCAGAGAATGAACGTGAAATTATTTACTGTAAGTCAAAGAAACAATCAAGATGACATATACTGAATACAGGTAAGCAAATGAATTTTATGGCCATGAAAGATCAATGACAGGGAGATAAGGACTTAATAGAAGAAGTTTAGCTAAATAACTTTGTTATATTAGGAGCAATGAGCCTTCTGAAATAACGTCCAAGTAAAAGCGAACATGATAGAGTAAAAAAATGGTATGTAGGGGATGTGCCAATCGAAACAAAGACTAGCTATTGTTTTTAAATTTTGGCTAAGGAGTCTTGAAGGTAATTGTTAGAAGAAAAGTGCTTACAAATTGTTTTGATGAGACCATCAAGTTCTTCTAAAAGGGGAAGTTTGTTAGACCCTTAAATTTAAGGTACAAAATCATACAAATGTTGGCAAGCCTTAATTGATGCTTGACACCTGGGTTGAAATGTAGATAGCACGTCAATGAAGGAATTAGGCAAAGACTTACTAGGAAGTGAGATAAAACAACATTGTCTGACAAAAGTTCAGAAGTAGGTGAGTTTTGACATACAATGGTACACGTCGACAAAAATCTTCAATGAGAGGAAATATTTAGATGCAAGACCAAAGATGAAAGGTGCAATTAAGTCACGCTAAGTCTAATGATGCGTGAAAGCACTTAACTTTGACAAAGAGGTCAAAAGGTATATAAATCAACAAGATTTATTATAAGATGGATTGAATTATTACTAACATAGGTCATGGATCAATGAGAATGCATTGTAGATATGCTTGGTGGACCATGTACAAAGATGGCTTGGGATAGCTACACCAAAGACTCGTCAAGGCACTTGTCTTCAAGATACGATGATGTGGAAACATATGGTAAGAACATAAAAGTTGTGATCTAAAAAAGTGGGAGCACTACCTTACAAGGTTGAGAGAACTTCTTCAAGTAACTGAAACGTGATCGGATGACAGAACAATGAAGTGCCCATCTTCCAAACACATTTACGATGTACAAAAGCTGAGTTGGTGGCCTAAAGTGAATAACTCACCATTAACTTGATAGGGTAAGTGGAAAAAGTAGTAACTTTCTACTAACTTGGTAGGTCAGTAAAGAAAGTGAGTATTTTAGCTTACTCGGTTTTAAGTTCTTATACGCATGTATAAAGGTATCCTTGTAGTTCATTTGTAGTGTACATTCAATCATTAAATAAGGAGTTCTTGAGTGATTTCATAGTAGAGTGCTTCGAGGAGGAAGTCACTTGAATCTTTTGTGAATATATTAATACAAAGTTTATTTTGCCATATCTCTTTTGTTTGTCTAATTTGATTAATTTGTGTGTAACATTTGTGTGTTGAGAGTATAATGAAATACCTAAACACAAATCGCATGAGACATTTAAGAACAAATAGCCTTGTTAGTTAGTGATCACAAAGGGGAAGCTAAGTTTAAATTTGACAAATTAAAGATTGACTAATGCAGCAATGACTTCGACAATCTTAGTCTAATTTCACTATGCCCAAGAAAGTCCATATGATAATGTGTGTGGTTAATCAAGCAAAATTTGTAATAAAACGGATAAAACCAAGTCAGTATATGTATTTTCCAAATATGGGTTATGATTTTTTTAATTGTTTCATAAAGTAGATCCTTTTATATTTATGTCACCTTTCTTATAACTTAATAACTAATTTTTAATAAAATTTAATTAAATAAGTTATTTCAATTTAAGGTTAATAAAATAATTTATTTTTATATTTTCTACAAAACACAAAATTCTCATCAAATTCTTATGTCATATTTGTTAATCTTCGTGAAATCATAAAAGAAAAGGGTATATTTTTTAGGTTAAATTCATCAGACCCTTGTGATTTGACAAACTATAAAAGTGATGCCTCACTTATAAAACCTAATGAAAACCTTTATCTGGTTTTGAAATTTTGACGCTTAGGCATCCATTAAGGAATCTAACTTCTCACACAAAAACAACTTTTTTTAAATAAAAATATGTAATAGTATAAGTGGCATTACTGTGCCACCTAACCAACAACATCGTGTAGGTTATTCAACACACACAAAGTTTTATTTTATAGGCATGTTTTATCGTATCCCACACATCACCGCATAACACACAGAAGAGAATAAAATTGAATGAAAAAATGGGAGAAATCTATAACTAAGGTTCATCAATTAATTTGCTAGGGAGGATAAATCTATTGAAATACAATCGGAGAAAAGCTTGAGTTCATCAATTCAATCACTAAAGAAGATAACACAATGCAAAGAAGCTTATTATACTAATGCGCATGTTCAATTGTTATCCCTCTTCTTGAGTCATAGTAAATTTTCCCTTTTTGATGTTTTTATATCCCCATTCATTTTAGTTGCACACACCATTCTTACTTTGTTTCTACAAACATCAATAATCACCTTTATGTGGAAGCCTCTATAAATTGTCATGATTTTTCCATAGATTATCTACTAGGATATGGTTTTATTTTGATTTATCTATTATGCTGTGGTTTTATTCGGTTCGTAAAGGTTCAAGCATGATGTTTTCAGAAGATTAGGGCCATATTAATATCAAAGCTCTAAAGTGGTGTTGTTTTTCATTTAAGGTAAATGTGATTATTATTTCAGAAGCCTATATAGTGCACCATTTTGTATGATCAATATGCTTGAAGAAGAATTTTATTTATATCTTAAGTTATGATGAGGGGTTGGTGATGTTCATAAGTTAGCTAGTGGAATGAAGAATAATGTTGGAGGAGTTAGAGAAGACAGTAATTTTTAAGCGTCAAATATATGTTGATTGTGATCTACAACTTCCGAAAAAAAGCATAAAGTCACCTGATGGCTAGCTAAAGTGATATGAAAGTTTAGGGTCGTAATTGTTAGAACATCAATTACAAGCTTGTCTTATATTGGCTTAACATACCTTTAACTTACAAAATGGTAAGGCAAAAATTGTATGTTATAAAAGATATTCCTTTATGTTTCAGTTTATTATCAATGGTTTAATTGTTGCCTTATTATTTGCCATCTCTTTTCTTGTGGTTGTGTTGTAAGCATATGCCTTTTTATTTTTGGAAATGAGAATGGAAATTATGGTGCTTTGACCTTATTTTGCCCAATGAATGACTTGTTACACATTTTGCCTTACGGTGCTATGAACTCGTTGAAATGTTTACATGGCTCCTACTTGCCTTTTTTCTCATTATTTTTTCACCCTTTAACTTCATTCTTGTCTTTGTCTTTCTTGGAATAAACCCATTTATTCATCCTTCCTTTTAATAGAGATTTGTTTTTTTTTATTTGCTTCAAGAGCATTGTTAGTGACTTCTTCCTTTCTATAGGACTTTCTTTGTTTAATAGCCTACAAAGAATTTACTAACTCACTTTAAACTCCCTTCACCAATTTAGGCTCTTTCATTCTCAAGAGTTGAAACACATTTCTTAAGATTAATACCTTCATCTATCTAGTTTATACCAAAAGCTTACAACTTAGTCAAAAGACATATCTCCTAGTTTTTCTCCTCATTTGGCTACAAATTGTTATTTTATGAACTTTTTCATTACATTTGACTTTCACAAATAATTGTTAAGGAAAAAATTATGCAAGTTATATATAGAAGCATGATAAATGATTCCATAATGCATTATTATACTACATGATTAATAAAATGGAAGAATGTTACATGATTCCATAATGCATTATTATACTACATGATTAATAAAATGGAAGAATGTTACATGATTCCATAATGCATTATGCATAATTACATCAATTTAGTAGTATATTGAATTTTCATACATTTGGTATGCAATTACATATTTTTGCATTTATTTCTATTATAGGTTTTATTTGAGGAATGGCTATTACTCTAGACCTAGGAATTAGATTTGAGTGCTTCTATGGTGGATTCTTCAAATTTAAACCAGAAATGATAAATGAAAGTGGAGATAAAGTTTGGTTTTATTGTAAGGTAGATTATATTACATTAGTTAATTTTATCCTTAATTTTATCCTTAATAATAAATGGTTAGGGCAAAGAGAAGAATAAGATTTTACTTATAGATTTCCATATGAGTTATTTGAACATGGTTTATGGCCATTCTATGATGAAAATGATGTGAGGAATTTGATAGTTACAATAATTGAAGCAAGGAAATTAAAGGCAGTAGAGTTGTATATAGATGGGGAGAAGTACCCCAAATTATGCAAACTTACTAAACCTAAGTTGATATTCTAATTATAGTAATTGATGATGATGATTAGGAGGTAGGTTTAGTTTAAGCCACAAATTCACCCATTCTAACAACTATATATTCACCTATTCTAACACCTACAGATCTAACCATAGGTGCTCCTATAAGTCCACTCATAAATGCACCCTCAAATCCACCTATTTTAACAACCATTGAAGTTGATCCTAAAGCATCAGATGATTTGGA
The DNA here is from genome assembly GCA_026284465.1 of Erythroxylum citrifolium. Lineage (NCBI taxonomy): Eukaryota > Viridiplantae > Streptophyta > Magnoliopsida > Malpighiales > Erythroxylaceae > Erythroxylum > Erythroxylum citrifolium. The sequence goes on along the minus strand of JANKOE010000002.1, from coordinate 10,991,181 downwards.
TGACTTAGCATACAATGAAAGCCATTAAACAAACATCATAGATTTAGGATATTCAAGTAAAGAAAATTTTGATGATACTTGTGGATATGTTATAAATGAAGAATTACCTACCATAAGTGAGTGGTGTATGGGTGTTCAAAATATGGAGTTAGGTGAAGATGAGATTAAAGTTGGTGATGATGACATTGGTAGCCAAAAAGGTTGTTTAGATAAAGAGAAGAAGAAGAATGCTTAATATCCTTACTTTTGCTCTTCTAGTTTAAATCAATGACTTAAAAATTAGACCAGACTGTTCGGTTCGACTGGATTAAGCACGAACCGAACTAATTTTCGGTTTGGTTTTTACTTTTGACCTTTGTGAATAAAAATTGGCTGGCTAAATAATAAATTGGACGGTTTCTTCTAAACCGTAAGTACCAATTACATCCTCGTTGCCCAAACCAGTAACTACACTTAAATGTCAGGGACTACAACAAAGAAAGAGAATACAAAGAATATAGAAAAAAGAGAAGACAAAGATAAGAGAAGATAGAGATGACCTAAGGCATTTAGTATTCTGGATTGTATAGGCATTTACATAAGACCTGTACTCTAATCTAACTTGTACACTTCTATTTTGCTGATGTTATGGACACCTATAATCTAGGGTTTGTGACATTAGGTTACAGTTGTAATGCAATAGGGTTTCCCCTTTCATCAAGGTCATAAAATAAAAATATTTTAATTTGATTTTCTTATACGAATTTCTAAGCTTATTTAATTGAGTTGTCAATTTCTTATGTTACAAATACTTTTATTTTTACGCTGTCTTATAGTTTTTACTTTTTATTTATTATATACCAATTTTATAGCGGTTTAATACTAGTTGAACCTCTAAACATTAAACATTTTCTTTGACAAGTTCAATATCCGATTCAATGAGATAGTTCTTTTAAAGTAAGCAATGATTTTTTTTTTATTTTTTATATATTTAGAAAGGCTATGAAAAACATAAGTATTCATATGGGATTTGACTATGTTCATATAAAGAATGAAAGTCAAGAGTTAGTGGAGAGTGCATGAAGAAATGTGCATGGAGAAGACATGTAAGCCTTATACAAGGTAGGGATGCATTTCAAATCAAGACATTTAAGGACTCTCATTCTTATGGGAGATCATTGATAGTATAAAAGTTGATTACTAACGGATTGCCCACATGTATTTGGCATAATTTAGAGACAATATTAGCTAACATATTTTATAATTAAGGGGGTGCTTTAAGATACTACTAATAAGAAATTTTAGATATCAAAACATATAGAGCTAAGAGGCATGCCTTGTATTTGTTTCTTCGAATAAAAGGGCACAATATGAAAAGTTAAGAAGCTACTCCTTATTTGTGATGGATTGCAACAGTGGCAATTCACTATACTTCAAATCTATTGAAAGTATGTTTAATTCATGCTACATATGTGTTCAATAAATGAAATTTAAGTTTGTCAATGCTCGTAAACTAATAATATACATTGATGATTTTCATTTGAAGACAAGTTATGGTAGGCAATTGTTAACAACCATTGGAAGTGATCCTGATGATAATATTTTTCGATTAGCTAGGGTTGTGGTAAGAGTTGAGAACAAAGAGAGTTGGAAATAGTTTTTAGGATGCTTATTTGGCAATGATCAACATGGGTATTCATAAGTGATATAAAAAAGTAACACGATGAAATATTCATAACATAATTTTCGTATTTCGCTCGATCTTTTTACTTGGCATATTTTAGTTATGTGATGTAGGATTACAAAAATTGTTTGAACTTAAGTATGCATTTTCTGACCATCATTATTACTTTAGGCATCTGTGGGACAATTTACAAAAAAAGTATAAACTACCAGCCCTCTATAAGGACTAGATGTGTAGTATTTCTTCAAATCGTACTCGACAAAGTTATAAGCATAAAATAAGTAAGATGTAGAGCATGAACAAGGATGCACATGATTGGTTAACAAATATTCCTGAAAATAGATGGTGTAAATATACATTAACCAGTATATATCATAGTGATTTATTGTCAAAGAATATATCAGAATGTTTTAATGCGTATTTGAGAAATATAAAGGATAATTGATATTAACTTACTTAGAAGTAATGAGAAGAGTTACCATGAAGTGATTCAATAAGAAGAAGCAAGGAATGGTTGCATACAACAACAGGACACATCCTAATATAATGTCAAAGTTAGAGAAACAAGAAAGAGACTACTAATTATTTGACTCAATTTGTAATTAATAATATTATTTGTATTTGAGACCTATTTATTACTAATAACTTGACTCATTTTGTGTAGGTAATGGAAAATTAAAATTGAGCATTATATATACAACCATCAAATAATGAACCTTAAAATAAATAAAAATTCATACGGTAGATGAGAGTTAACTAAGATCCCTTATAGTAATGTCGTTTTAATGATTATCTTAAAGAGAGGAGTTCTTGAGGATTATATGCATGAATACTACACCAAGGAGGTATATATGTGATGTTATTGAAAGAGAATAAATCTAATACCAAGTGAATAGTTTTGGCTAGTATCTATAGAAGAACATGGATAAAAGATCAATCCTCCCACTTATAAGAAAAAGAGCTAGAAAGCCAAGGAAAAAGTCGATGAAAGTAAGAAGGGGGTGTTATTTCAACATGGACTGAAGGATATGTAACAAACAAGAAATATAAATAAGTTAGACATAATTCCAAAACCTGTAAGATGCTAACACCTAGGTTAGTTGCCATGAGCCAAATGATGGTAAGTTTATTTATTTCATAGTGAAGAAAGAATTATAACGTATAATATAAAAAGTAGATATTATTTCTTTAAAATAGGGTTTAGTGTAGATGTCTACTCAAGAAACTTTAACAAAGAGGAGGGTAACCACAATTAGAAGATTTGACATCTTAACAAGTTTAAGAGAAAAACAAGACGTTGGACTAACTAAAAGAGCAAGGAGTAAAGAAAGTGTATAGCTTGTGGTCCTTTGTACTTATGGATAACTTATACGAACTTTATGGTCCTATGTAGTTATAGACATCTCACTTTTATTCATGGACATCTCATGTGGCCCTATGCAATTATAAAAGTCTTATTTTTGTATCTTTAGATGTTGTTATAAACTCACTTCTATATCTTTTAATGATGTTATATATTGAATAATGTGGATATAATTACAACACCATATGTAGGAAATCTTATTGTTAATCTTTTGAATTAATTGATTACTTCAAATTTACATGATAAATTATGTGTATGTAATTACAACATCATACGTAGGAAATTATTTTGTTAATATTGTGATTTAAATTTAAAGGAATGTGTCTAACGGTAGTTTTATTTGTACATATGTGCTTGAAATAAAAGCCCAACTCATTTTTGTTAATTTAATATATAATGAAATAATTTAAAAATAATATTTAATACATAGTGTCATCAAGGTACATCTTAAGTGATTCTCATTGCTTGCATACACAAATATCAATTTCGACACAAGATATAATTCAAGACAATATCATCAAATCCTACTCAACTAAGTTTATTCTCTCTCTAAGTAAGTTTACGATCTCCTTTCTGTTTATTTCAAGTCATGTTCTTCTCTCTTAAGCCATTTATGACATCCACATTTTTTGGAGTAAATTTTTTATTAAACCAATCAAAGAAATTACAACATTCCTTTCCTTGCAATAAATAAGATAAATAGTCATCTATTTGTTGCAATCATTCTTTAGAGTTATTAAAATATGCATAGAATTTACCCTATAATTTTGACATTTAAATAATATCCTTATGAGGTTTTTTGAAGCCCAAGAAGTCCATAAATGAGTCTAGAATCCATAATTGCAATACGTATGGACATGTTGTTCACTTATTAATATTGATGTTGATGACTTCATATATCAAAATCCAACAAAACCCTGTCAAATATTCACCTGTAATAGCACCAAATCATTATGCAGCCATTAGAATTAGTACATAGTGAAGGAATAGATGAGATAAACAAAATCCAAGTTCTACAACTGAACAAACTAATAAAGATAAGGAATAGGGACTAAATGACAAAATGAGTGGTATTTTTTAAGTCATAAGACACAAAATAACTTAATAGAAACTCAAAATAACAATAAATTACCACATTTCCTTTTGTATTATAGTTTGATTATAAAAGACGCACATATAAAACAAAGATTAAAAAGGGCTCAAACATACATGCAGAATACACCACTAAACTAATTGTAAAAGGCAAATAAATATTTTTGAACCAATTTTAAGAGATTAAAAAGGCTTATAGTCTATATACATGAAGTATGAATCAATGAAAATTAATTTAATGCCCATCATGATCTACTTGAACTTAATGCCATTAGAAATTTTCTATATGCATAAGAACCAATAAATCCATTTCTACCTAAAATAAGTAGCTGAAATAAGGGAAAATTTAGTCTCCAAAAGAATTAATGCACTGAGCATAGTAAATGAAGGATAAAGCATACATATTATCAAATCATAACATGGTAACATGCCTTCTCAGATGGTGGAGGTTTAAAATCTAATGTACTTGCTTCCTTAACTTTAGTCAACTACGTTTTTTTTACGAATAAAACCGTAGATACCGAAAGGCGAAAGTCTACACCCAAGCCATCAGGCTTACCCCATACACCCGGATTCTACAAGCCTTTCAATATCAGAAGCATTACAAATGGATTTATCTAAAAATAAAATAGGGACCAAACAAGAAGGACTAGTTTCTCAATGATGAAGGTTTGCATGTAATAGGACTACTCGAGTTAAAGAGTGAGCCGCCTTATTGGCAATCCTGCGCGTCCATTGGAAGGATAAGTGAAGGAAGTGTCGCTTGAAAGCTAAACAATCAAGAGCCAACAATCCAATTTCTGAATAAGTAAAAGACGAATTTGTAATAGCGTGAATAGCTAACAAATAATCCGATTCCGCAACAACATGGGTAACTTGTTTGTCTTTCAACCACGAAAGTGCTTTTCTAATCGACATGAGTTCAACAATAATTGGGTCGAACAAAGCCGAATAATGCCCGGAAAGTGCTGCTACAAAACTCCCCCTTTCGTCTTTAAGAACAGCAGCAAAACAAGTTAAGAAAGTTAGTTATTTTCTTATTAACATTTAAATATGATTTTAAATTCAAATAAAACTAATAAATTTCAAATTAAAAGATCTTATTTACTAAATGCATGCCTAATAAATTGTAACTATCGATACTTTACACTTCTTCCATAACATTTCTTGTGAAAGTCGTAATAAACTAAGATCTTTTAATTTGATATGAATTTATCAATTAATGAGATAAACTAAAATCATAATAAATTAGTATCAATTACTTTATAATAATATGTAATTAATAAAACGGTAGATAAGTATTTATAAATGTAAGAAAATGTTCTTTGTATACATATATAGTTATTGATATCAGATTATTAATAAAACGGTAGATAAGTGTTTTATTACTCCTAATATAACTATACATCTTCGTGTCTGTTAAAGTGGAGAAAAGAAAAACGAAGAACTCACCTAGTCGAGTGAAACATGTTGAAATTAAAATCTAAGAGGTTAGCTAGGAAAAGGAAAGATTCTGAAATATGTGTAAACCAACCAACCAGCCACGGGAACGAATTTCGAGAGAAATGTGACGTTGTTGGAGGAGTGAGTGTCTCGTGGGCTGGTCGACAATTGAAGCGGTATCAGTCATCTCTTGTCTTTGTACTATCAACTCTCTCCCTCTCTCTCTCTATCTTTGTGCCACCACCAGTCTTTTACTGTGGGGTCTGCTCTCAGCTCTCACGGACGGCATTCCCGTCTTTTCCTCTATTCTCCCAATCTCCAAGAGACTCTCTCTCTCGCACACAATTATGACACAATCATCTTTAACCTCCTCACCCGCCCTTCGTATCAAAATTTTTGCTGCCTGTAAAGGCAATCTACTTTTCCCCCTGCTTTCTTCATGTATGCCTTTTCATATCTAACCCCTATAGTACAGGCATCATTACGCCATGTTAAAAAAGCTTATTAAAATATGATTGGTGAGCTGCACCGACTTATTGGACATGTAACTGCAATTTAATAAAAATCTGAAATTTAACCTCAAGTCGGTTGAAGTGAATTCGTTTCATTAAACAATCTTACTTGTTCAACCCATCCACGTAATAGAATCCCTTCTACTTAATTCTTTATTATTTTTCGTATTCTGTTTAATTTACCGTATTTGAAGAATGCTTTTGTCTCGTAGATTGGTAGACATTCACTTGCTGAGTAAGCTAGCATACAAAATTTAACCAAGATTCTCTCCGTAGTTGTGTAAAGACGATTAAATCCATACGTGTACTTTACATGTATGAGAAATGGCTGTGCATTATACCCTTTAATTTTCTCTTCCTCACTTTGAAAGGTATATAGTGGTCCACCTGAGGTTATGGCTGGCTGACTCCGAAAGAAAGAAGCCGTGTAAGATAAGGAGGAAGAGAGAGATAGATTCCACTTACGCACATCTTTCTGTTTGGTGTTTTTGTCTTGGCTTTAAATATAGATGTTTTTTTTTTCTAGTTTTTGAAAGAGAGATGCGATTATGGAGTTGGAGACAAGTCTCAATTTGAGTTCTTTCGTTTTAGGAGAACAGAATTGAGGAAACAGACTTTGAGGGATTGGATTGGATTACGCTTGCATCGAAGGTTTAATTTGTTTTTTCTTGTTTTTGGTAGGTACTTATCACAAATCCCTGCTGATAGTTATTCTGGTTTAGCTAAATTTACCAGACACATCCCGTCTTCTAAAACCACAAGCAACAAAATGATGTCTGAAGATGGATTTTCTATACCCTCTACAATTAGAGGCCTTACCCAAGAGCCACCTCCTAACCCTAACCCTAACCCTGCAACAAATCCAGCGAAAAGGAAGAGAAATTTACCTGGAACACCAGGCAAGTCCAAGTATATATACATCTTCATTTCTCTACTTACCTAGATAGGACGTAAGTAAGTTGATTTCGTATTTTCTTTTCTTTTCTTTTCTGAAGCAGATCCAGATGCAGAAGTTATTGCTCTATCACCCAAGTCTCTCATGGCAACCAACAGATTCATCTGTGAAATATGCAACAAGGGTTTTCAGAGAGACCAAAACCTTCAGCTACATCGAAGAGGACACAATCTTCCATGGAAACTAAAGCAAAGAACAAACAAGGAGGTTCGAAAAAAGGTTTATATTTGTCCTGAGAAGAACTGTGTGCACCACGACCCATCAAGAGCGCTAGGTGACCTCACTGGAATAAAGAAGCACTATAGCAGAAAACACGGAGAGAAGAAGTGGAAGTGTGAGAAATGCTCGAAGAAGTATGCAGTTCAATCAGATTGGAAGGCTCACAGCAAGATTTGTGGGACTAGAGAGTACCGATGTGACTGTGGTACACTCTTCTCCAGGTATCTATGCTAGTATATGCAGCTTTCAAATCTTCCCACTTTCTTGATTCTTTATTGATCTCATAAATGTTCAGTCATTCATATGATTGGTTTGTAGACAAATTCAACGCTTTCAGGTGTTGGTTTTAAATGGGCTTTATTTGATGTTTGTCTTACAATTTAATGCTCTCTGAGAAATTAAGGTTGGTTAACAATACATTTCTGGCGGCGAGTTTGTCTGAGATAAGGTTTGTGCATTATCTAACAGGAAAGATAGCTTCATTACACACAGAGCCTTCTGTGATGCTTTAGCGGAAGAAAGCGCAAGATTCACCTCAGTTCCTCCGGCTGTTAATGCGAACTTGATTAATGGAGTTAACAGTAACATTCAAGCCGCCGGAATATCTCAGTTATCCTCCATGTTCCGGCCAGAATTCGGCGGTTCAGAGTTGATGACAAATCTTAATTTTGATGGCCAAAAGTCGAGGTTGCCAATTTGGTTAGAGCATACAAATTCTCAGCTGAGTCCACATGGCCTCGCTGTTGGTTCTAATAGTTTTTTGGCACCAAACTCAGGTTCTTTGCCGGAGATGGGCCAAACTACATCCTTGAGTATGCTTGGATCCGCATCACAAACTCAGTGGCTAAACAAGTACCAAGAAGCCGCGTCAATAACTGGGGGTGCCAGTCTCTCTATGGCTAGAATGCAACAAGGGATAAAAGAAGAGGAAGAAAACAAAGGAGATCTGTCTGCATCTGTATCTGCTTTGTATTCAAACCAGAATTATCAACAACGAGGCTTGACGCCTCACATGTCAGCCACCGCCCTCTTGCAAAAAGCAGCTCAAATTGGATCAACGAGGAGCACTCCAGCATTCAACAATGACGGTAACATTGGATTGATGAGCTCGTCCCTCTCAAACATGACAGCACTCAAGTTTCTAAGTAGGCAACCGAGTCAAGCTGAGAACTTTAACGAATTAGTGACTTCTATATCTTCTTCAACCCCAATAGAAAATGATGGAAACTTTTTTGGTGATTCAAACTCAAACTCAATTCTTGGTGCCAACGCTAACACGAGGCATCATCATTTGGCCATGCAAGCGAATGGGAAACAAAGCCGACAAGGTAAAGGTACAAGTACCAGTCTCCTCGGAAGCTCCGACGATGTAGAGGGAGGTCTAACAAGAGATTTTCTTGGTGTGGGCGGAGAAGAGAGAAGACCTTTCTTTCAACAGGAGTTAGAGAAGTTTGCAGCAATAGGTTCCGGGGATTTGAGTCAATACAGTACTACTGGCCACCACTAAATTGCACGTAGAAGGTAAGGTTCTTGCAGTTTATTACTATTACAATTCCTTGAAGGTTGATTGGAGCTTAGCCAGCTACTTGATTAAAGCTCGTATACATATAAGTTGAAAAAGCTAGAACTGTGCCATGGACACCGAGTTGAGATTCACAGGAGCAACCGTGTCAACTCTAACGAGTGAGAGAGTTGCAAACTTGTGACTTGTGACGAGGGACAGGCCCCAGTTCCATGGTGGAAGGGACTTGACAGAAAGAGACAGATATGGGAAATCAAAAAGCAAGGGAGAAACTGTGGGGCCCCCCTTGCATGTAGTTTGTAGTTTCGTTTATTACTTTTTGACGTTGATCAAACCTTAGTAGTACTGTTTACAGTTTGTGACTGTGACAGCGACCACAGCGACTCTTTACTGTGGCGGCCGTGACCATTTTCAGTGCCTCTGCGTTGGTAGGATAAGATGTTCGAGCCCGAATTGCTCCTCGAAGTTAACCCGTTTCGGTCGTCTTGTTCAAATCCAAAGGTTAAGTAATGATGCTTAATCAAGAATTTTAGTTGGGGTCCAAGGGGTTTGACGTTTCCCCACCCAATGGATCGAGTTCAGTCATATGTTCATCCCAGCTACAAAAAAAATTGTTCCCAGATTAGTCTTAATTAGTGTAATTAAACTTACATTTCTAAACTCTATTATTGTTATTAAAGTTCTCTTATCTTTCATTTTGTTACATGACACACATTTTCCATTGATTTATGTCCACTAACCAAAAGATAAGCCCAAATGTAGTTAGACTCGTTAATCTTTCTTGGAATTCGAAATTGTTGTGAATGACATTTCTTGTCTCATATGCTTAGTCCATGTATCAATTACTAACAATTTGATTGCCTTTTTCCTGAGTTTCACTATTTTATTACTATTATCTTCTTTTTTATCACCACTTTTTCAAGCATCTAAAACTAAAAGTGAACATCTCAATTCTCTCCTAAAGCACAGTTTCGTTATCTTTGGCCACGTTCACTATTTGTAAGACTTTGGTATTTGAAATACAGAAAGAAAGTGAGATTGCATAGGCTTTAACACGGGAAGACTTTGAAAATTCGGTTCTTTGTATTATTCTTAATTTTTTTTCGGATTCTCGGAGTTCCGTCTTAATTTTGGTGAATCTTAAGATACCTTTATTAGTTCAATATAACAAAATGGAATTCTTATAACTCAAGTTCTAATATATACCTTACTACTATTCGCCTACTTATACATCTATCTATTAGGTCAAATTCTAATAAATAATTGTCTATAAACATTCGAACCAAATTCTTAAGAAGCAAGTGAGTTCCACTTTTATTTTTCATTTTTGAATTTAATAAACATTTTACTTGGTTGAGTTTTTAATTTGCTTTCTTTCTATTTCAAAACTTACAAAAAACATAAAAATTAATTTTTTTATTTTTATTTATGTTTTAATATGAATTTAATATATATTTGTTAATTACTAAAAATTATGAATAATATAGTATAACTATTCACTTTATTTCTTTACTTGTTATATTAGTTTATATTGAAAATAAAAATATCTTCAAAATTAATAAATATTTAATATATTTTAAATTTAATTAAATATTCTAAAATATATAAATTTTATTCTAAATAATAACATTGATTTTAAAATTAAATTATTTATCAATAAATGAATATACATTTAAAAATATTTTATTTATTTTAACTTTATTATTAATATTTATTTATACAGGATTAAAATATAATTATTTACTTGATTAATTAATACAATTAATTTTTTATATTTTATTTAATATTTAATTATTATCAGTAATATAAATGTAAGTATATTGATATTAACATCAAAAAGTTTTTATTTTTATCTAAAAATAGAAACCAAAATTGAAAAATAAAGGAAACTAGAAACTATAATAAGTAGAACCAAATTAATTTTCTTAAAAAATTAAGGAATAATTTTGTTTTATTTGATCGAGTTTCATACAGCAATCATTTTGCTGTCCGATTCATTTTCGCCCTATCACTTCAAACAACTTTACAGGGTACCTTACGAAAACTCCATATTACTGTATAATTCATGACCTGATTCTGAACCTAACGCATCCTTAAAGTGTTCCCCCTCTCGCAAGCAAATAGAAATGAACCAATTTTATCTGGCACAACCGCACAAGCTTTTCTAGTGAAGTAAAGCACACAAGTTAATTACTTTTCGATTTTTATTTTTGCCCGGGGACTTCACATGTGGATTTCGGTCACTCTCTTGGGAACACCTTCTTTTTTGGGTATGAAATGAATACTTTCAGATCAGGTCTGCGGTGTCCTGTCTTCCACTTTCTAAAGTAACAGAGCACTGCAGCTCTTCATAAAGTGAATACAAAAGCATGCATACATGATTAATTGGTCAAGCACATTGACGTGCACCTAACTATACAAGTTCAATGACTTGAGAACTTTTTCAAACGAATAAAATATATGTCCATGTTACATTACAAATTCAAAATATGATAACATTCTATAAGCAATTGCGTGTGAACGCTACATCAGTCACGGATTTTTGTCACTTAGCAAAGGAAACAAGGGAAATTAACTTCAATCATACACGAAAAAAGAAAAATGGATATCATTGAAAGCAAGCAATATCTTTCATACAATCAACGTTGGGTCCAACAGAAGATAAATCCAATTTTCATCATTACTAGACCTCATTTTTGTCACAACGAGAACATTAAAGCAGCAATCAATCCAACCCCTACAAACAACATATTGCAGCCGTGGTTCAAAAATATACTCGCGGACGAACCAGAAGTGTTTCTAATAGGAACATCATTACCAGGACTTTCTTCATCGATGGCCTTCGCAGGTGCCGGTGCCGGAGGTTTAGGGGTGAATATGTCTATAGGAAGAAGCACCTTGTCCACCTGATATATAGCAAGATGACTATCAGAGTAGACACTGTCGGATATAGTTGTGTTAGTAAGTCCAGTAGTTACGTTCACTGAATTCCCATCTTTGGTTACATTAAGCTGAAACCGACTGCCCGATCCAGCGTGTGTTTTCAAAGGGTTCGTCACAGTATCGAACTGGGAAGTTGAGATAAATGTTGGAACAATATGAAACTGTACTAACTCGACCTTCTGTTGAAGGGTTAAAGAGCTGAGAGTGGCTGCTTTGAGGTTTGAAAATGCAACGTCACTTGGAGCAAAAATGGTTAGCCCGTTGTTGGTGTTTCCCAGTTGAGAGTTCAAATTGCTGTCTAGTTGGGTTGTCTTTAGCAGGCGGATAAAGACCTTGAATTGGCCCGCCTTTTTTAAGATCTTGATGACATTAGTTGGACCCCGAGCTGCTGGAGCCGGTGCCGGTGCCGGTGTCGGTGACTCAGCAACGATTTTAGTGCAGAGGAAGAGAAGAATGATAGGCCATGATGAGAAGAAAGAATGTTCCTTCATTTTTATGAATGTTGGGACAGTGGCACACCGTATTACTTAACCAAGCAATTGGGTTTCAACACACTAAGTGTCTACAAAATGAGGGGCTATAATTTGATTGGAGCTTGCATGAGAAATCAGGCTTATTGGTAGATCTTTGAAATTTGGTGTATATAAAGACCTAAATGGCTCAGACTTCAGTAAGCCACCTTTCTTAAAAAAAAAAATGCAGGGAAAAAGTGGATAGAAATTTGTCAACAACTAGTTTGCTTGGAGTAGAAGTGGGAAAATGGGGAGAAAAATATAGAAGAAAGTTAAAGATTGAATAAAGTCTAATAAATAGCTCACAATGCTTCTCTTTTAAGTTTGCAGTACTTGTGCTTCCCTAGCTAATTGAAATTTCCCCTTTTTTGCATAGTTGAAAATTTGAAGAACAGTTGCTCATGGGTTGCATAAGGAACTCCCCCATCAACTCAATAAAAAGTTAACGTTGTATAACATTTGCTCCTTTGTTGCATGTGGTACTCCCTCTCAAATCCATAAAAGGTTGTGGGGAAGAAAAGAGAATTGTCATTTGAATGTTTTTAATTAGTAAGACTCAAAATGAGAGCCATGTAACTAGAGTGTTAATGCAAGTATTTACAAGCCATATTGGTAATGAGAGAAGCTCTTCCTTCAGTACAAAGGTGCATGCTTCTGTGATTTTTGTTCTTGGAAAACAAAAAGAAAGTTGTTATATGAAACGTAGGTATAAGACTTGCTTCCCGTTCCTTTCAGTTTTGAAAGATACATCTCAGTTGTCTAATAGAGCCATGCCATCATAAAAACAGTGGTTACAAGTTACAAATTAATTTTTCAGAAGATTGAGAAGACGGCCCTAATCTGAAGTGGTCAAACCGTCAAAGAGTTTTTTTTAATGTTTTCTTTTAAAAAATGAAATAGGTTATTCTAATATTACGTTATATTTTTATATCTTTATAGGATATTGGAATAATAATGACAATAGTTACAACAAATTTCTAGTTGAAGGCTCTATTAAATATTTGTTAACATACATCTTCCAAAACATCTTTCCTTTTCTGTTTTTAAACTTCACATTAGATCTAGGTGGGCCAAAGTTAATATACATTCAACTTTTTTATCCCTCTCGTTGCTTGTCATTTCCAAGTTTTATTTCATAAAATTATGAATAATGCTACAAAACTTAGATTTTGGCAAACATAAGTGCTATAATTTCTTATCACATTTTGATTTGTTATGATACATTCAAGAAGTAAAATTTCAATTTAAATGAAATATTGCATTGAAATTATGTTTAAAAAATGATGATTATGAAAATTTTAAAAAATTTATTTTTCTAAGATATATTAAATTTTAAACTTAGACAAATCCCCTGACATTATAAAACCTTAATTACACCTCGTTTATTTGTAATTGAAAAAATTTAAATTATTGAAATTAAGGTTTTAAATTATATTATGATTGAAACAAATACTAATGATCACTATAACAAAAAGTACTTTAGGTAACAAACAAAAGTATAGCTCTAAGTACAATTATCGATGTCTTTTTTATTAAGACAACATAATTCATATCGTTACAAGAAGTGACGTTGTAATAAGTATAACGCAACAAAATTTTTTGATTAGGCAACAAAAAAAATGTTTCTTTAAGTTTTAACTAAGGCAACACATTACTTTCAAGCTATAACAACAATTTTAAATAGATATTGCAACACTTTAATTTTTTTATGCAACAAAGTGAAATTTTTAGGTAACAATTTGTAACAATAAAAGCAATAATTTATTCTTTCATTGCCAATAATATTTAATTTAAAAACAATCTCTTGTCATTACGTAGGCAACATCCATATATATATTAAAAGTGATATATAGATATTAAGGTACGTATTATGAAAGGTAAATGACCAAAAAATTGCATTTATATATAATATATAGTCCATAAAGACTTAAAAAATTCAACATTTAACATATTCAAAATATTAAAAAAATCAATAGCTAAAATATTTATCTACAATATCGTCCACCATTCCATATGATATATAAATGAATTAATCTAAATACTAAACAAAATAATATATATGGGCACTCCAAAATTCTTCACGAAGTACCTCCTCATCCACTCCTAATCATCACCATCCTACAAAAAAAAGGAACAAGTAGATTATAATTGTAAAACTACTATGCTCACAAACAGGTTGATATATCTAAAAAATGAAATACTAACTATTTTATTGTAGTCTTAATTTAATCAAGAAAATAATATAATCCAAAAACTAACAACATAATAATTCATTTCTTTTTATGAACAAATTCAGAAAGCATGAACATAAGCTATTAATCTATAAAAAAGGAATAAGATAATGTACATTAATAGCGAATTAAGAATGGAATCATTTGGGATCTCACAAGAAGGCTGGAAGGTAGAATGAAACCATTTTCTTGAAATGATTAAGGAAATGAAATCATTCTCTTAAAAGGAAGTTGGAAGCAGTCGAATCAATCAATTGAGTAGTGGAACACATCCATAGAGAAAAGAACATCTAATTTATAAGCTATGTTTTGCAGTTCAACAAGAACATCTGGTATTGTCACAAAAGAAACTTCTATACTAGAAATTAAACAAAATGAAGTGTGACAGTCCCACTGGCAGCTCTAGTCCAAACTATATCCAAAAGCACAACACATTAAACAATAAAGACTTTGATAGTACAAGGAGTGATGTAGGACAAATAGCAGAATTATTAATTATTAGCTAAAATTGCAGTATTAAGTTAATAATGTTTGTTTTGTGAGGTCTATGCTAAAAGTGCTAACAAATTGAAAAAGATTGTCATACCTAAACATGGTTGTAATGAGCATCCCAACAAATATAGCATTCACTAATAGCCAAACCTTAATCAATCTTCATGTTTCAGGTTTTGTGTAACACCCAAATACCCCCTAGGAGGATACATGGATGCCACCCAAGACAGTACAATCAAATCAGACAATTTCACACATATATTACATATCGTAATCGC
>JANKOE010000002.1:10952099-10975856 GCA_026284465.1 Erythroxylum citrifolium | reverse complement strand
TTCGCAAAACTCACCCAAAATTTGCATCTATTTTTCAGGCCTTGAAGAGTACCCCGCTAGACACGGGAGTATGCCTATTGCAGGCAAGGGAAAGATAGAGGTCAGGATCAGTTCGTGTCTGCATTAGTGTTCCGTAAAAAAAATATTATTTTTCGAAATCGCTATAAAAGAATGCTCTGTATTTATAGTGAGCCCAATTTTGGTTATGGCTTCTTGTGCATTAAATGGCTATTGTAAATTATTGTTGACTGTTTGTAATAACTGAAAATGCTTCATTTTTAATGTGGGCTCAGATTGTCTATTGTTTATTCCACGCACATGAGTGTAATGAAAAAAGGAAATTTTATACTGAGTTTCGACTGACTGATGTAGTACGCCACCCTCGCGGGGCACGAACTCGGATATCACCAATGATGTTGGGTTCGGGTCACGCGGGAGTGGGGTGTTACATTGACTACTTTGTTTGCCCGAGACCCACTAATTCGAGTTTCTAGCAAAACTAAAATACCAGGATGATAGTGATTAATGTAATTTCGCAGGATAGTTTGGAACCGAGACCCCTGCCCTTTGACAATTCCATATAATGATTGACATAAATAAACGAAAAAGAATTCTACTCTATAGGTACCTCCCTCTGGTTCTACAGTGTTGCCCTCGCCCTGTTGGTGTGAAGCAATTCCCTACTCTGGTATCCTATGAAGCATTTCTCCGTTCTCACCTGACCCTACGGTGAGGTTTGGAGGGTAGTTGGGATGTTGGCCTGTACCTTCCTCTATTCCAGGC
This sequence comes from Erythroxylum citrifolium, assembly GCA_026284465.1. Classification (NCBI taxonomy): domain Eukaryota; kingdom Viridiplantae; phylum Streptophyta; class Magnoliopsida; order Malpighiales; family Erythroxylaceae; genus Erythroxylum; species Erythroxylum citrifolium. Next base: position 10,975,073 of record JANKOE010000002.1, on the reverse strand, counting down.
AGGTCCTCCGGAGCCTTAACACCTTCCATCTGCTGTACTCTTTCCTCAACCACCTGCTCTCCGGTCTCGAATATCTGACTATCGCAGTCCATTTCCGTATGTGAGGAAATTCCGATCGCAAATGGTTTTCCTGGATTGTGGGCTTTAAGGGAATTAAGGGGATAGGATCTGATCCCGGGTCTTGGAGAACTTTCCCCCAGGAGCTTTCTCCCGGTATATTCTAGAAAGTGACTTTTTGCTGACCTTTTGTGTCCCTCTTAGAGTTACGTCTGGGCCCACTAGAAGTGAAAACGGGCCCGTGAACAATTTGTATGCCCTTGCCAAGGAAACTAGAAAGGTTTAATCATTGTCCAAAGCCATTTGATAGACTGTGCACTGGGCCCTCCTCCAACGAGGCCATCCCGTCACCCATGTTGTCCTAGACTGACAGAAGGGTGAACCTCGAGCCACCCTTGGAACTACCCTCTTGAACCCGTCCCATCTGCATCTAACGAGGCTGAGATTGACGTCGTGGCCTGTTTTGGACTAACGTCCACGGTCCATAGCCGTTAAGCTGTTCACTTGGTTGTGGGCTTGCTGTAAAGGCTGGGGGACCCTTCGAACAAACGGCGTCGGCATAGCCAACCATGCCGCAGGTGAAGCACAGCTTAGGCAACCCCTCATAGGCCATCCGAATCATCTCACCATTGAGAACCACGATATGTAACAGAGGTTTGCTCAGATCGACCTCCACTGTAACTCTGGCGTATTTTCCCCGATGGATCAGCAATGTGGCCTCGTCAATCTTCATGATGTTTCCGATGAGGTTTCCTAAAGCAACAAGTATTCTAGGATGATATTGGGCAATGGACAATTATGAGAACCGAAGCCACACCACCGCCCTGTTGAGCTTGCCTTGCGATGGACGAAACTCTGGCACCCACCTCTGCACCGGCAACGCCTGGCCGAAGATAGTACACGATCCTTGAGTTAACGCCCGCAGATAGTCATCATCTTCCTTAAACTGTACAAGGAAAAAATCGTTTTCCAAGTCGACCAGCTTCATGGCTCCGCGAGGGTTCCACAGCGCCTTTAACCTGGCGCTAATCGTTTGGAACTCAATCTGTCTATCGAGCAATTTAACTACAACAGTTTTAGCCCATTAGTCATCCAGCTTCGTTATAAGCTTCTGGGAAAGTGTTATGCCTCCCCTTTCGTCCCCAGATAATTGGATAATATCACCATCCTCTACGTCGACTGGTTCCTTGTCGAGCCATATGGAAACCTCCTGTGATAGCCGAGCTATATGAAGGCTTCGATTGCGGAATTGGATAATCCTCACGCTTTTTGGTACGCACGCGTTTGGAGTGATGCTCTTCGTGATCATGGAGCTCCATGATCACCCCCTGCGGCACTGCTACTCAAACGAAACCACTCACAGTAGTCGCCTGAATATTCTGAAACTAATACCGAACGTCGTCACCTTTTCTCTCTCTAGCATGTCTGATAAGTGACGAAATAGTTTGACAAATTTGTCAAACCATAGAGAGTGCTATAAATCTAACCCTCATTTTTTTATATTACATTATGACCTTGATAAAATTTCAAAGTTATATTTTTTGGTGGAAAGTATAATTAACAAATAATTTGTAAAATTATAGACTCAACTTTATTTAACATATTTTGTAAAACTTAGGTTGAACATCCCCTCTCAATGTATGTCTCTAATTAAATAATCCCACTGCGTCACCCCGCGTTAGCTCGAATATTTAGGTTCCCATTTCCGTGTACTTGGCCCAAGGCTTAGCCTTGATCAAAGCTTGCTGATTTCTTTCCTGTATGCCAGGGCACATTGGATCTGACGCCTTACACCTTGACAAAACTTTACTTGATTTAAACTTGATAGCATCAATTTTTGTTGTTGACATAGATCATATAAATATATGGTTAGATAGGCAAAATAATGTTAAGAATTTAATAGTGATTTTCTCATACTCGTTATTCAAATTCTTTTGTTCTAATCCAGTTGGATAATTATAATTAGATTGCAATAATTGTATTCCAAATTAACATCAATGTTGATCGTGAATCGCCTTGACTATTAAAGCCTGAACCTTAGTACTCTAATCCTCTTAAATTATTTAACTGAAACTCTCCTAGGACTCGAAGAACTGCGAACTTAATACAAAGACTAATATAGTACGAACCGATTCTATCACAAACACCAATAGTAGCTTTCCACGTGTACAAAAGTTCTCGATTTGGATAACAGTCACTTTAAAAATTCTGCGCGTACGTAAAAATCTCGCAAAATTGAAAAGTGAGATACACTTGCCTTCCGGAAACTGCAGCGTGCAGTGACAAACGATACCCAATGAACAGAACCCACGTGGAATTGGGCAAATAAGAGAGCGAGTATGTGATTTTGATATGCTTGACAAGAGTAAGGCAAAGAAATATCTTATCGCCGAGTCACGTGTAATTCCATGTTTGTCTCGTTGTCTCGCTACTCTAAAAGTGGGCAGCTCACGCAGTAACACTTCAACTAATAGATCACCAACTAGGAGAGAATACGGTTCTGAAATATGGCGTCTAGGGCTTCGATTTGCTCCCATTTGTTTATCTTTACTCTTATTCTTGCGACCTCAGCTGCGGGAACTGAATCGGAGGAGTTCGTGTTGACTCTTGATCACTCCAATTTCACTGATACAGTTAACAAGCACGATTTCATCGTCGTTGAATTCTACGCCCCGTGGTATGCTATGCTATTCGATTCGATTCGCGTTCAAATTTTTTATGCTTAAGATGGGACTGGGTATTGTAGTTGATTGTATAGTGATCTTAGTTATGGTTGGTCTGTTCATGCGATCTTTAATTTTTTTATTTAAGATTTTCAATCTGGATTTGTTTTATTTTATGTGAATGGATCTTGTACTGTTTTTGCTGGTCACTGGTCTTTCTAACTGCATGCAGTGGTCGCTGGTTCTAGATCATTTGTATCAATGCGTGCCAAAATACTATCTGTTTAGTGCATACATAATTCGTATTTCATTTCTTGTGAGATTTAGATCTTACAATTATCACGGGGACTTGTCGAACGTCCAACATGATTTGCTTCTTTTGCCATGTTATCCGTAGTAAAATCAGATGAAACTGGGAAATAGGTCAAATAAGCACTTAATTTTCTCTAAATAACAGTCAAGTTGTTTGATTTATAATTTAAGCGGTTATTTGGATGATCTAAAGTCTTAAGGACCATACTGTGTTTGAGGGGCCTTATTTTCTCTTTTCTTCAATTTCCTTTGTTGCATTTTGATTTAAGTCTAATACAACTTGTTTTTTCTGTAGGTGTGGGCACTGCAAGAAGCTTGCTCCAGAGGTGTCTATTTATGTTTTTGGAGTGTCTTATTTTACTTATGTCCACAATGCTTATATTATTTCAGCTAACAATAGTGATTTTTTATGTGTAGTATGAAAAAGCTGCATCTGTATTGAGTAGTCATGATCCTCCGCTAGTCCTCGCAAAGTTTGATGCTAGTGATGAATCAAACAGAGATTTTGCAGGGCAATATGATATTAAGGGATTCCCCACTCTGAAAATATTCAGAAAAGGAGGGAAATCTGTTCAAGACTATAAAGGACCTCGTGAAGCAGATGGCATTGTTGAGTATTTGAAGCAACAAAGTGGGCCTGCTTCTAGCGAGATAAAATCAGCAGATGATGGTGCCTATCTTAACAGTGAAGGGAAGATAGTTGTTGTGAGTGAAGCTTCTGTAACTTTTATGTCTGTTTTTCTTTGTCTTCTTTGCATTTCAGGATTTTCCATGGTTTAGTATATTCAGAATATGTTTGGATAATTTGCAGGTTGGAGTGTTTCCCAAATTCTCCGGGCAGGAGTTTGAGAATTTTATTGCTATAGCTGAGAAATTGCGCTCAGATTATGAGTTCCGTCATACTTTGGATTCTAAACACCTCCCTCTTGGGGAATCATCAGTGACAGGCCCTCTTGTTAGGCTGTTTAAGCCATTTGATGAACGTTTTGTGGATTTCAAGGTATTGTAATACCTCAATGTATTTTAGATTTTATTTCTGTTATCTTGTTGTAGATCCATCAGTGCTAAAATTTTAATTTTCATCATCCATTGGCTTTGATACTCAAATAATATGTATACAGGACTTCAATGTGGATGCTTTGGAGAAGTTTGTTGAAGATGCCAGCATACCTATTGTGACTGTCTTTAATAAAGACCCCAACAATCACCCTTTTGTCATTAAATTTTTCAACAGTCCCCATGCCAAGGTACACAACATATAATCTTGTCTGGCATCAACTCCCAACTATTTTTAAGTCCCTAGGTTGTGATTACTTTTTAAGGTTCTAGAATGAACCAATTGCTGTTGACTGTGTGAACAATTATCGTTATCCAGATATGGCAGGGATACTAAACTACATTTACCAACTTTTATCAATTTGAAATTGGCAGGCTATGTTTTTTTTGAACTTCAGCAGTGAAGATGCTGACTCATTGAAAGCTAAGTATCATGAAATTGCTGAACAATACAAGGGAGAGGGCTTGGCCTTTCTGGTGGGAGATGTTGATGCTAGTCAAGGGGCTCTGCAGGTTAATATTTCTCTATTGCCTGCCTACATTATAGTGCTTTCTCTTTTGTCTCTTCTGACATGCAGTGCTTTTTGCTCACTTGAATTGACAGTATTTTGGAGTGAAAAAGGAACAAGTGCCTCTCATTGTCATACAGAACAATGATGGACAGAAGTTTTTGAAACCAAATTTGGAGGCTGATCATATTGCTATTTGGGTGAAGGATTACAAGGTAATATTGAAATCATGTTCATGCATTTCTTGTTTTCCAGTACGATAATATTTAATTCGGTGATTTTTGGACATCATTCTTTAGTGGATTATAACCGTGTAAGTTATGTCTGTCCAGGATGGAAAGTTGTCACCATACAAGAAATCTGAGCCCATTCCTGAAGTCAATGATGAACCTGTGAAAGTTGTGGTTGCTGATAGTCTTCAGGAGTTCGTTTTCAACTCTGGAAAAAATGGTCCGTGTGACAAATAGTATTTGTCATTGCTTTTTTACTGTAATATTGAATTATGATGCACCTCATGTGTGATATTCCTAGTAGCTTTTATTACTCTAAAACATTATAGCCAGTTTAAATCTTTGAGTCTGGTGGTTATGTAGGCTTAATTCTTAGAAAGTCTTGAAAGGTTTTGTTGTTTTCTTGAGTTAGGATGCAGTTGTGCTTTATCTTTGTGATAGTTTTTATCAGTCTAGGCATTATATTCTGGTTAAATCTTTCTGAATTGGTGCTTAAGTAGATTAATCCTTGTTATGTTTTAAAGGATTTTCTTGTTTTTTGTTGAATTACGATGCAACTATTTTTGTGATATATCTGATGGTTTTCATTACTGTGAGCATGATGGTTTATTTGAATCTTTCTAAATCTTGTGTTCCCTCACATTTTTGATAAATCTGGATGAAATGATTGAGAGTTTTGTTGTTTGGATGGGTTCACATCCACCAATTATTGCAGCTCTAGGTTGTATCCTCCTTAGGATCACACTGATGAAACTTTTCTATCTTTTCCTGCTTGAGTTTTGTTGTACAATGTATTCAAAATGTATTTAATTGTGCATTTTATGCTGATATCTCCCGCATTTCAGTTTTTCTGGAGTTCTATGCACCTTGGTGTGGGCACTGCCAAAAATTGGCTCCAATATTGGATGAAGTTGCTGTCTCATATCAAAGCGATCCTGATGTAGTTATCGCAAAATTTGTAAGTGTTCTTCATCTCCTAACAGAAGGAATTGTGGGGAAGGGCTTACTATGTGTATGCATATATAAATATATACAGACATATACATGAAGAATTATGATTAGTATGAGCTAATGGCTTCACTTTCTTGAGCAATTAATCTTCTAGTTTACTTTGTTAGTGGGCTTAGTGTTGTTTAAAAATATGATGGGTGAAAGCAAGTATTGTGTTTGTTGGAGAAAGTTGGAAAAGCTCTTCCGAGATAAAAGGAATTGCCCAAAGATGAAGGAAAAATCTAATGAAATTAATAATCTTCTAAATTATAGGCACATCGCACTTGTATATAAGATTTGTTTGCATACTCTTTTTAATGAGATATAACCACCAGTAGTTGGAAACTTTGCATTCATGTTTTTCATTTTCTGATCTCAACTCGGGAAAATATACAGGATGCAACTGCAAATGACATCCCAAATGATACTTTCGATGTCAAAGGATATCCAACATTGTACTTCAGGACAGCTAGCGGGAATGCTATGAAGTATGATGGAGGTAGGAGCAAAGAAGAGATTGTCAGTTTCATCGAGAAGAACCGGGATAAGAAAATTACCGAGCCAAAATCTGGGAAAGATGAAGCAACAGAAAAAGATTCGGTGAACGATGAGCTCTAAAACAGTGTTGCTGGTTCACAGCCTTGTACCATTTTTGGGCAGAAGTTACTAGTTCACTCATAATAAATCACCCGTGTTTAGTTTAGGTTTAATCTTCTTCTAATATGCTTAGGTGAAAAAGAACGATATTTGTGTAAGTTAAGCTGAGCTTCTCCGAGAAATATTTGCCTTAACGTATGATTGGTTATGGAGCCCTTCATTCCACAATAATTAAAATGCTTGGGTAGGCCTCCTCTACGCCCAAATCACAAAAAAAAAGGAGAGAATCTTAAATCTTAATCAATCACCTTGTTAGTCAGAGGGTAGGTCCCCTCAGGCGTTTATTTTGGAAAGTGAGGGTGCTAACGTTGAATTAGATGCTGTTGGTGGCTTAACGTGCAAAGAGCAGTTAGGACTTTTGTTTTATTAATGATAATATGACATTCAGCTTTCGTTCACAAGTCAAGCCAAAAAATGAATGTCGTGATTTACGTCTCCTTCCCCATCATCCTGTCCAATAGGCCTAGTAAATCAGACCACCGAAGGAACCTTCTAAAAGTAAAATCTCCCACTTGTCACTAGGCTTAGTCAGCATTCATTATCTTATGTTATTAATTACTGTTATCGGTGCAGTTGTAATATGTGCAAAGATGTTTCGGTTTGCAGTCTCAACTAGATAAGATAATATTTGATTTGATTAAGATATGTTTCCAGATTCCCCAAGACTATACAATAGCTAATCCTTTTAATTTTGGTATCCTTTCCGGGGGTTCAGGCGACATTGCCTTCCTCTTACTAAGGTTGTTGTGGTTGATGTTGGTTTTAGTATTGTTGTTGTCCCTGTCATCTAGATTGTCGCCGATTGGTAGGCCAAGTGACTTTACAAGGTGTTGTTGAAGTTTCTCCACGTCTGATTGCCGAACAGGCTTCACCAAGAATTCCTCTGCCCCTTCTTCCAAACACCTGGGACGTCAATTTTAAAATATTAAATTTGTTGGTGCAAATGAGCTTAATTTTCTTCAACTTCTTCTTCTATTGTAATTTGTAAAGCAGGAAAATTTAGTAAATTACATGCTAATTATGGAGGGTATATTCTCTGATGACATGACCACCACTGGAACATCTTTCCAGGAAGATCCCTGTAAGTGACATCAAAACGTTCAGTGCACTGGCTTATGTTTGGATTGACAGAAAAAATAACCAAAGTATGCCTTCGCCTCTCTCTCTTTCTCTGTGCAATCAGATGTTTCCAGCTAAATCATACTTTGTCAGCTAAAAGGTCTTTGGTCTACCTATGGTCCCAATTCTGTGGGGACGAGGTCAGTCACCTGAATCAACGGCAGGATACTCGTCCCTTTTCTTATATATATAAAATATCTATTTTCATCTATAATACGAGTAGTGGTCAAACCAAAGTTAATATAAAAATATCTAAATTAAGCGTAATTAATCTCTTCATTTGACAGATACGTTTAAATTGATGACAATTGAAAACGTTGACAAAAGAAGGTGTGATTAATGCTATTTTAATATGCATGAAATTAAATGAAACGCATAGATAGGTCATTGGCTAAAATATAATAATTGCGAGCAAGAAGAGTTGGAAGTGAAGAGTTGAAAGCTTTTGTGATGGAGATTTACCTTGACTCGTTTCAGCAAATCATAACCCGTCATCCCAGGCATACAATAGTCTGTCATTATCAAATTAACTTTTAACCCCTGCAGTAGTATTGTTATCCAATTAGAATCAATTTTTTACCGTGTAGAAAGAAGAAGTAACATTAAAATTACCATTCACATTCAAAGATGTAATGCACTCCAAAAATCTTTACTTTTATTGGTTCAGAAAGAAATATGCATTTTAGGGAAGTTTTTCTATGAAGAGGAGCTATAGCCACAGTATTAATGGCTACATGTGCTTGTTTGAAAAGAATATATTTTTGGTAATAAGGTCCACATTCATAGCAACCACAGAGATCAAAGGTTTAATGTTTACATTTCCTATTGGTAAGGTTTGCCCTAATTTATTATGATGAGTAACATCTGAGCCGACCCACCTTCCCCTCGTGTTCTATGCCAGTCTCTGGTTCATACTGGTTTTTCTTGTCATTTTCTTATTGAATGTAAGACATTGTTCATAACTTTTAAGACAATATCAGATAATCACAGTAAAAAGGGTAATGTGCCTTTCCCATGAGCCATGACCTATCTATCTCCTCCACAGTGCATAATCTTGAATTGAACATTCAACCTGGCCTGTCCCTAGTTCTTCGTGTCACTGACTGATGGGTAGAGGCACAGAGCACGTAAAAGAGCTCTAGATTCAGATTTTCGAACATGAAAAAGATACGGTTGTTAGTATCTTCATCATCTCTCCTGTCTACATTTCTATACTGATTACGACGAAGATCGACACATGAAGAAGATTCAGATTTCCGAAGAACAAATGGAAACCCCTTCCCGGATGAGCCATAGAAATTTTAACCACACCAACCATAATTAAAGAAGAAACTAGATAGAAATTATGCTTAGTATAGTCAGTATTCATTTATCTATAGTCTCTTCTAGTTATGCAGTTAGAAGTTGTGTAAAGGTAAGTAGTAGAAGAATAAGAATCTAAAACGTTTACGACTAGGACGTTTTCCTTTGTTCTAGGCTTCTAGCCGTTACCCTAGTTTCAATCTAATACACATACAACAAGACAATCTCACCTCTTGTTGTGGTGACTCGGAAGAAGAAGAAGAAGAGGAAGCGGAAGAAGACGAAGAAGAGGAAGCGGAAGAAGACGAAGAACCATTGTCGAAATCATCAAGCAGACCCAGATACTCCAAAGCTTTATCCCCGGAGTCCACACAAGTTACTGCGATGAGAGAGAGAGAGAGAGGGAGAGAGAACACCATTAATGAGAAGGATCTATCAACGAGAAAAATATACTATTCAAAATCTTTGCCGCAGAAATAAACTGAGGGAAAGAAAGAGAGGGAGAGATTCATTGCAAGGTGAATAGCATTACCGCGGTATGAAGAAACTTTAAGCAACCTTTCCAAAAGCGTCCTATCTATAGCACTATCATCCACAGCCAAGACATGAAAATGGTGCTGTTGCTGTTCTTCTCGCCGCTCTTCTTCGTCCTGTTCTTCTTTTCGCTGTCGTTCCTTCTCTTCTTGTCGTTGTTGTTTCTCTTGTTGGGTGCTTTCCACACTTAATTCCATCAACTCCATTTCAGCACCTGAATATGGGGTTCCGATGGTTTTACACTGACAAGAATATTATACAGACACTCTCAAGATATGAAAAGGGGTTGAGAGAAAGATGCGATCTTGGTGTGGAAGAGAAGAAGAAGAAGAAGAAGAAGTGTCTCTTTGTGTGTGTGGTTCCGTAGGTTTTATTGGGTTGTTGAGACTCGGGAAGAGAAGCTAACTGTATTTATGCTGGGTGGATTGCTGGGCATAGAGACATACTGCTTGTGTGTTTTTATTAAATATTTTTTAAAAAAAATGTCATATATAGCTGGTGAAGGTGATGTTAGCTATCTTTGGTGTGCGTATTTTTCAGCTATAATCTCTTCATAGATTCTCTACACACACTTGTTGGTACAACCACTTATCTCTTCCCTTTCGTTTTTCTTCCTTTAGATTTTGTTTGATTGCTAAGGAAACCACACACAGATCTTTGCTCATCATCTAGTGTAAAAGACCTCGGATTTTTCTCTCTTACTGTCCTTCTTTTTCTATCGGATAGGACTTTAGACTTTGAAAAAAATTGCCTTTTTTAATCTATTTCTAATTTTATTTATGCATAATAATCTGATTGCACCATATTATTCCAACTGATCAGGCAGCCTATCTAGGATAGGATGTGACTCATGGACCACCCCAAACTCTTCTTATCCTTTTTATTTTATTTTTTTATTACATTAGGTATCCCGATTTAATCAGACTAATCCTAAGCCCGTACGACCCTACCTCAAGAACCTAGAGGATGTAAATCTGGAATCTCAAGATCCCTCAGGTTCCTACGTAGCTTGTACACTTCTGCGCACAAGGAACCTTCACATACTTGATTGTTCAGCTGATGATTGATCACTGGCCCCCTGCTCAGCATTAGGTTCCCATCAGCTCCCAGGTTCCCTGTAGCTCCAACTCCCACACTGTCGCTGAAAGCGAGGCGTCCGTAATTGATCCGATCAAAGAGCTGTGTCTAGGGGCTAGAGGATCATCAATAAGAACATGCCTATTTCTCCTTTTTTGGCGTGACTCGAACTCAAGACCTCTTTTTAATATAAGTGGGATTTGAACGTAGTTAGCCATTTTCTTGTATTTTTTTTCCAAAGAGACAAATCCATGAAAGCAGATGTGGTTATGTAAAATTCTCTTCCAAAATCATCAAAAGGTAAAGGAAAAAAGAGGAAAAGTACTTTTTTTTATTTATAATTTTTAACTTTAGATATTCCACTCTCTGTCTCTTACATCAAACAAAGCTCACGCTAAAAGTTGCAGAAACATAATTAAATCCCATGTCTGGCGTTGTCTTTCTTCTGCAAGAGCTAGCATTGACCGCAACCATAATATTCATTCTATAAATTAATTTTTTAAATAAACAAAAAAAAAAGACTACGTAAGAGTTTAGGAACAGAAATTGTAAAAAGTGTCAGGGCCAACATAATAATTAGGGGATTTTGAGTACTGAAAAGGGATAAATTGGGACCACAACCAGAATGTCTAATATCTAAGCCAAAAGCAGAGGAGAGGGGAGGAAATTGGAATATAAATGTGAAGGGGACAAGAAATAAATAAAAAAAAGAATGTGGGGTCCGATTTGAAACAAAATTTCTTAAAATAAAATCTTGAGTAGGGCCCATATGGGTCTGCTCAAAATCTTCGCCCAAATAGCGAATCTGTCCCGATCGAGGAGTGTCCAAAGTAGAAAGGTTTTTATGGGTATGGGTGTGGTGTGGGGGTCTCTCTCATTTACACTACACTCCACTACGGGTCCCATTTCCTTCCCAGGTCTCGTGTCGACCTTCATATGAATTATGAGCAGTGCTGCTGACGCGGGTGCACATGAACCGTCAGATCACGTCGCTTTCATCTACAACGACCTTCCCTCTTCTTCTTTTTTCTAGATGTATAAATAAAGAGAGGACTGTAGCTGGAGGAGATTGGAAGGCAACAAACAAGATGGATGGGAGAAAACGCTCGTGCATGCCGGCAATCATACACAGTCTCATCCCCTCCCTTTTCTTCAAAAGCAAAGCGTGTTCGTCTTTTTCTTTTATGCACTTGAATTATGCGAAGACCAACTATGCGTAAAGTGGCGGTGTTTTTAGTTAGCTTGACTTGAACATGTGAAAACTGGGCTCTCCTTTTGCTAAAAATCAGGATCTTCTTACCTTAATCGGGTCATCCAGAATCAAATGTGATTTACTGGCCGGGCCCCCAACTATATTTCTTTTGCTTTTTCTCTTTTTCACCTTTTGGAATTACAAAACAATGTTGACTTCAAATGGAGATCCTCTAATTAAAAAGTAACATCACGGATTGGTGTTAATTGTTTTGATTACATCAGAGCTAACGATTCATGTTAAGTGACTGAAGGAGGACGACCAGACATGCATTGCTCATGTAGTTCTGGCAAAGGCCAAAACTTTATATATATCAAATCAGAATCTCTCAAACTCGTACAAATGTTTGCTTTAGATAGTTATACATGATCTATGAGTATCTTATAGTTGACAAGCCACTTAGTTTATTAGGCCATATCCTGGGACCAGACCAGCAGCACGTTGGTCCCTCCATTTCTCTCATCTCATTCATATACATACATGCCTGCGAAACGTGTGTTATTGGGCAGCTCTAAAACCTAACTATGTTGGTATTTCATCTGTTTTTCCTTTTCCAAATAATCATTAGAATTCTGGTGTTTCTCCTACTTCTTGAATAATAATATAAGCCACAGGAAAGATTAGTTAGTAGATATGCTAGACTTTTTGAAAGAAAATGACCGCTTGTTATGTCCATTGATTTTGATCTACCACTAAAGCCTCTCTAAGAACTTGAAGTTTAAATGGTCTTCCTGTTCTCAGTTTTGTAGTTTGAAGGAACCATATCTCAGGGGCTGGATACCACTACAACAAAAACAATATTTGGCTACCAAAAAATTCCTCACTAACTGTAACAAAATCTTCGCTAATAGTTTTTGCTTACGTTTTATTTTCATGGTGAAAAATTATTAACGACGTTTTAATTAGAATTTGTTACTAATATATTTTGGCTACGTTTAATTTTCACAACTAAAAATTAAGCAAAAAGTTTTTATCTATGTTTTGTAAAATGTAGCCAAATTTTTAGTATACATTTTAACAAAATGTCATACCATGTTAATTATAATTATTTTTGGCATTTTTAATCCATATTATTGTATTTTTAATTTATTATACAAAAATATAATATAAATAATTGATAATTTGAAGCACTGTATATAAAAATAAAATATGATTAAATTATGTTGATAAAAAGAATATTCTTTGTATGCAAGAATTTAATTACAACTTTAATAATTCTTATAGACAAAATAATAAATACAGAGACCAGTTTACAAATTGTAAATGCTAAGATTACAAAAAAAAATATTACAACATAACTAGAATGACTCTAGGTTTGTCCATGTCGATGAGAGTAACATCTTACATCAACCATCTTATATGAAAGATTAGCCATGAGAATCATAAAAGCAACTTCAAGATCGGTAAAGTGCCTGAAATTATGCATAACTAAGCTAGTTTGTTTTCAATTAGGAAAGAAAAAGGAGGGTGATGGAATGAGAAAGTAATCTAGCAAAATATTCATTGAAAACCATTAAGTACCTTCCAAAGTACAACTTTATCATGTAAGCACTCAACAATCCAATCTGAGAGTAAAACAAAAAGCAAGTGTTAGTAACATATATGTATTGGGTGCATCCATAACTTCAGCAAGGTTAAGAATACTTTAAACAATAAGAATAAAGCTTAATGAAGAAAGACAAACATGATAGTTTAAAAGAACTTCATCTCTAGAGCTCCAGGACCATAACCACTAATATGAATTTTAAGTTGCAAGTGAATCTAAATGTTTTGGGCTATTGGAACTTTAACATAGCATCTACAAGTTGAATACCATTGTTCTTGCTCTTAAATTTTCACCACGAAAGTTGCTTACGACAGAATGGTTCTAAAATCCAATGTCATTAAGTTATTATCAGGGACGTAGCCAGCCAAGGCAAATAAGGGGGCCCAAAACAAATTTTTAAAAATCTTGGGGGCCCAAATCCCAAAAATTATATTTTTATATAGAAAAAAATTAAAAATTAAAAAAAATTAACTTTTTTAAAAATTTCGGGGGGCCCGGTGCCCCACTGGGCCAAAGGTGGCCACGTCCCTGGTTATTATTATGATATTTCTCCTCAAAACAAACATAACTTATAAGAAAATCCTAGAGCATTAAAGAAAATCACCTTAGCATTCATAGGTGTTCATTTACTTGACTATCTCCTAAAATATATTACAGATTTTCTATCAATTTTATTGGCATTAAAATCTGCAACCAGTTATAAGCTTGTCATTTTTAGCAACTATAAGAAGGTATGAAATTCGAACACCGCAAACAGAATCCATGTAAAAAGCAATATATCATATATTAAGAATCCAACAAAGAACAAATCCAATTACCAGACTCTCTACAAAATACAAAAGCAGTACAATAAACACGTTGCATGAGTGAAACAACACTAATGTACAATAGTTGATTAAAGTAGATATAATACCAAGCAGAAATAAGGCAATTTCAATCTTTAAAATAGTATCCTAATAAGCCATTGAAACCTTTTCTTAAAAAGAACTGCACCACATTATGTAGACTACAAAGTTATAGAATCAATGAATGACCTACGATCTATGATATGAGTTCCGAAAATAGAAAGTAATCTAGCAAAATATTCATTGAAAACCACTAAGTACCTTCCAAAGTACAACTTTATCATGTAAGCACTCAACAATCCAATCTGAGAGTAAAACAAAAGGCAAGTGTTGTAACATATATGTATTGGGTGCATCCATAACTTCAACAAGGTTAAGAATACTTTAAACAATAAGAATAAAACTTAACGAAGAAAGACAAACATGATAGTTTAAAAGAACTTCATCTCTAAAGCTCCAGGACCATAACCACTAATATGAATTTTAAGTTGCAAGTGAATCTAAATGTTTTGGGCTATTGGAACTTTAACATAGCATCTACAAGTTAATACCATTGTTCTCGTTCGGTCAGATGGCAAGGAGCAATTCCCGATCTATTATGCCAGTAAGATGCTAAACGGACCAGAAATGCGGTATGCACCCATTGAGAAGCTGGCCTTATAGTTGATAACCGCAGCGCGGAAACTCAAGCCCTACTTCCAGAGTCACACAAACGAGGTTTGGACCGACCAACCCCTCAGGCAGTGCCTTCAGAAGCCCGAAACTTCTAGGCGGCTAGTAAAATGGGCGATAGAGTTAGGAGAGTTTGATATACACTACAAACCACGAACAACGATCAAGGCCCAAGTATTAGCGGATTTCATTGTATAAATGAGTCAACCCGCCTCGCAGGATGAGCAACACCCTGCATGGAGTTTATTTGTTGATGGGTCGTCCAACGTGGAGGGATGCGGAGCAGGAGTGGTCTTGGTCAGCCCGCACCAGGAAGAAAAGGTAGAGTATGCTCTCCGATTAGAATTTAAAGCATCCAATAATGAGGCAGAATACGAAGTTTTGTTAGCCGGTCTTCAGTTGGCAAGAGAGATAAGGGTGAAACATTTGAAGGTGTACAGCGATAGCCAAATAGTGGTCGGTCAAGTTACGGGACAGTATGAGGCCAAAGGGAACAACATGGTTAAATATTTGGAATTGGCGAAGCAAGAGTTGAGTAATTTTGAAGAATACTCGGTTAGCAGGATAGAAAGGATGCAAAATGCTCAAGCAGACGCGCTTTCTAAAATGGCTTCCGATCAGAATGCAAAGAAAAACATTTTGGTCGAGCGGTTGGACCGACCTAGCATTCAGAAAGCCAATGAAGTCCTTGAGACAGATGCCGAACGATCAAGTTGGATGGAGCCAATCAGACAGTACCTCCTTAAGGGAACACAGCCGAAACAGACCTTGGAGGCCAAGAAATTAAGGGTAAAGGCGGCCGAATATGCGATCATCAATGACACCCTGTACAAGCGCTCTTATGACTGGCCGCTGTTATGTTGCTTGAATGAAGAAGAGGCAGAACGTGCAATGGATGAAGTTCATGAAGGAATGTGTGGAAATCATTTAGGAGGCAGAATTTTGGCTCATAGGTTGATCAGACAAGGGTATTATCGGTCGATAATGAAGAAGGATTGTCAAGAGAAGGTTAACCGGTGTGAGGCCTACCAGAGGAACAGCAATTTATCGCATCAACCGATCGAGCAGTTGAAAATTGTGAGCCACCCCATTCCCTTCGCTCAATGGGGAATGGACATACTAGGCCCTTTTCCTCTTGGCTCTGGGCATAAGAAGTTTTTAATAGTGGCAGTTGAATACTTCACCAAATGGGTAGAAGCGGAAGCGGTCGCCACTATCACTGAGCAGAAAATTGAAAACTTCGTACGTAAGAACATACTGAGTCGTTTTGGGATGCCTATGATCTTGGTTACAAACAACGGTTAGCAATTTGACAATGACAAGTTCAAAGATTTCTACCAGCGGCTGAAGATAAGGCTCCAGATGACTTCAGTGGCTCACCCTCAAAGCAACGATCTTGCAGAAAACACCAACAAGAAGATAATGAGCGCTCTCAAGAAATGCTTAGATGGACGCAAGACGTGGGTAGACGAATTAGATGAAGTGTTGTGGGCATACAAAACTACCCTAAATGGAGCCACAGGAGAAACACCGTTTAGGATGGCTTGTGGTGCAGAAGCCCTAGTCCCAGTAGAAGTGGTGTTGCACAACCAGAGAGTTTTGAGTTATGATGAAGAACAGAATAACGAAGCTCGCAAGGCAGAACTTGTGCTTCTCAGTGAAGACAGGGATAGGGCAGCCGCTCGTTCAGAAGCCATCAGACAAAAAGCAACAAGGTTTTATAACAAAAGGGTAAGGCCGAGCGACATAAAGATCGGTGGCTATGTTCTAAGAAAGGCCGAGGCGGCTAAGAAGCATCCTGGAAAGCTCGGTCAGACATGGGAAGGACCCTATCAAGTGGTCAAGCAAGCCGGACATGGCTCTTACATCCTACGCGGCAAGATTCTGCCGAGGCCTTGGAGTTCTCAAAACTTGAAGACATTTTACCAATAGATAAGCTTTACTTTATTTATTTCTGTCTTGTACTTTATTATTGCTTACGAATTTATACATGTGGCTAGTGGGAACCTTTTTCCTGGCTTTGCCAGTCAGGTTTTTTAATATCTCATGCCCTTATCATCATCAATAAAGGGGTTTTAAACTTCTTGGCAGAAAAAGACTCATTAAATTGGACTAAGGGGAGAACGTTCTACCAACTGGTTGGCCTCGACATCGCTCGGCTAGGTTGCTAAGACCGGATCTTGAAACCAAGCGATACCAAGAAAACAATCTTGGATCGCTAGGCTTCAGCATCGTTCGGCCAGGTTGCCAAGACCGGATCTTGGAACCAGGCGATACCAAGAAAACAATTTTGGATCGCTCAGCTAGATTGCCAAGACCGGATCTTAGAACCAGGCGATACCAAGAGCCAAAATCTTGGATCGCTCGGCCTCAATATTGTTCGGCCAGTTTCTTTCACATCGATCAACCATGATTCTCCCAAACCTTACGACCGATCGACTCGTATCAAACGCACTCATTCCCTACCTACTATTTGAAAAAACAATCCCTCAATACGAAACTAATGATAGCCTAAGCTTCGTTCACAAAATTAAGCAGACAACGAAGGATAAAAATAAGAAAGTTTTTATTTCCTTATATTTTTGTTCTGGTCACAAGCCTGACCAAATGAGCTTTGAAGGTCCTATGGCATAGATTACTCGGGCCCCTCGGTGGGAGGAGAAGTACTAACAGCGGGATCAACAGGAGAGGAGGTCGAAAAAGCAACCGAGACAGGATTAGGGTTTGCGAGAAGAGCTGGAAAGACACCCCCATGAGCTTACTCCTCCTCCTCGTCTGAACTAAGGTCCAGCAGCTCATCCGGTAATGCCTTTTGCTCTTTCTCAACTATCTCCTTCATCTCCTCAATTGAAAGGCCGAGCTCGGAGGGAAGCATCTGCTTGGTATAATCTTCAAATGAAGGACTATCCAACCCATCAGGGACACAAACGCTATGGCAGTTCCTCAAGATGGAAAGAGCCAGATCGCAGGCAAATTCTCTGCACTCATCATTTAGGTACCGGTCTTTCCATCGCTTGATGGCTTCATCCCTTTGCTCTTTGACGGAGCCTTGTAGCTCCAGCAGCTTCCTCTCAGCCCTCAGTTTCTCTGTCACTGCTTCCTGGCAGTCATGGAGGCATTTCGCACGAAGCTCTTGTTCCATTTTCGCTTGAGAGTTAGCCTTGAGAAGTTCTTCCCTCAGGCCCTCGTTATTGAGCTGCAACGCTCGACACTCTTTTTCCAGCTCATCCTTTGATGCAACCACTATGCCCTTTTCCTCCTCCTTCGAAACAAGTTGAGCTCTCAAAATGCTCTTCTCTTCCTCCAAAATGCTTTTCTCCTCCTCCACCGAAGCAAGTTGAGCTGCCGAAAAGTTCTTCTCCTCCTCCGCCTTTGAAAGCTTAGCTCTTAAAATGTTGACCTGCTCAAGAAGATCTTTAACCTCCCGGTCCAGCGATCGGGTAGTTTCATCAAACCGATCGAGACGTTGATACATTCTAGAGGAGAACGCCAGATCCTGGGATAAAGAACTTTGTCAAAAAAAAGGGGGAGAGAGAAGAGAAGGGGGTTGAAATTACCCTTGCGCAGCCACGCACGAGACTAGCCATCATCTCCTTATCGGTCAACGTATCCAAAAACTCTTCGTCCGCAGGAGGAACAACCTTCTGGGCAACGTGAAGAGCAACATCGATGTCTCTAAGCGATGCAGTCTTATTTAGACTGATCGTGGACACCCACTTCTCAGAGCTGGGCGCTCGCTCCTTCCCCTTACCCTTATCCAGTCGGGGCACTCGCTCTTTCCCTTTACTTTTGTCCGATTGGCAGGACGATCGGTCAAGATTTCAAGCGGTCTTTTGTCTTTTGAGGGGTCGTTCCACCTCCTCCTCCTCCTCTTCCTCCATAACCGCTCGATCCTCACCTACCGATTGGGCCAGCAGCGCTGCAGAACATTCAGGCATAGTCGGCTGAGTGAGCGATGTAGGCTGTTCAGCAACGGTTGGTAAGGCGAGTGCTGTGGACTGCTCAGGTACAGTCAGCTGAACGATATTCGCGATGGCCTCTACTTTCTTGCTTCGCTCTTTCATCTGGCGCTGGCCTTTGGATTTGAGGGAGCTGGAGGACGAGGCGAGATTCTTGAGCTTCACCATGACAGCACAATCATAGAAGCAGGTTAGAAATCGAAGCTAATACTTATGAATACAGCAAGTAGTTAAACTACGAGGAGTCAACCAGGAGGGGCAGTTTCTCCTTCTAGCCTGCTAATCCGAGGTGGGGGATTAATTAAAAATGCATCAACCGATGCCCCTCCACGATACCCCAGAATAAGACGGTCGAAATCGTACTAACCGAGCGCCTTAATTCGGTAGATCACCTCCCACTCCTCCCTAGTAAGGGACAAATTTGAAATATCATTCCATCACTCGGCCAAAGGATATCTCCACTGCCTGGATTCAAAGATAGATCCTGGGGGCCTCACAAAGAAGTAATTCGTCTTCCAGGCTTTGATCGACGAAGTTGTTCCAGCAGGACGATACTTTGCGTCTCTATACTAGAGGTGAGGGATCCCGGCCTCAACACTTGAGCTCTGGTTCATTCTCAAAAAATGATGCAGGACACCGACCGATGCTGGACACCCGAAATGATGGCACAGCAAAGCCAGACCGTTAATAGACCTCCAACTATTCGGGGGAATCTGGCTTGGCCTTAATTGGTAGGCGCATCATACCTCATCAATGATCGGGGCATACGGAAGCTTCATACTACCGACCGAGAAAAAGTTGTCTGTAACAGCAAAATAGCCTCCTATAGTGCTATAAATCTGTTCATTCTTGGAAGCCAATCTGGGTCCCCACGACGAAGGGATGTTGTTCTTGATGATCGGTCGGGTCAATTCCCTTTTGGTCATCGTCGATTCGTCGCTCGACAGCTCTTCAACCACCAGCCCATCTTTTCGGTCACTCGTCGCGACTTTTTCATTTCCCCTCGCATCCAACACCTCCATTGCTTCCACCATTCTTTCAAGCGGCCCGACTATCTGTAAAGCACTTTCGAAGGCCCGCTCCTGCCGAAGCTCTGTCTGGGCCGCATCTAGTTCTTCGTTAAACCCCACAGGTGTTGGCGATGGAGACCGGCGAGGAGATGATATAGCAGGGGAGGAGTTTGACGACATGATTGCAAAAAGAAAATTTATAGGATGAGGAGAGGAAAGAGGACGTACCTAGTTTAGTGACTGAAGTTTGGGATTTGGACAGTGGTGGAAAGGAAATTCCGATGACTGCAAGCAAAGAGGCGAAGAACAGAGAGAGCAGAGGCTGGAGAATCAAATATGCAGAAATGGAAGTGAAGGAAATATGTCGATTCTAAGCGTTTATCATAGAGACCAACTGAACTGGCGCTCCAACCAACGTTGGACGCGTGGTGAAATCCGAGCCGAAGTTGGACGCATGGCACAATCTGAGCTGTGGTGAATTAGGGTTGTCAGAGACCCGGAGCGGCACAATAGTTGAAAGGACGTGCATGACAGCTGCATAACGGTTAAAAAGACGCTTCATTTCAAACTTTGAAAATCCACCAGTGGATATGTGCCGTACGTAATGATTAAACTAAGTGTTTTGATTAGGCGTCAACGTCCGATCGGTTGGCCCTATCTCTATGTCCGATCGGTCGGCCCTATCACGAGCTGTTATGTGGACGAGCTGCACAATCCTTATGTACTCCTTCGACCCTTCTCTATGATCAGACTCGAGGAGTAAGGGGGCTTATGGTTAGGTCGGTCGTGCTAGGCCCAGGCCCTAGCCCAGGCATAGACGGCCCATTCATAGACGATGACCTAAATCCGGCAGGTATTTACTATATAAGTTCACTATTTCTTCATGAAGCAGGTATGACATTAGAACCCTGATATTCTCTATTCATAGCCACAAAAATCCTGACCAAAAGACTAACTTGAGCGTCAGAGGGGCCTGCCGACAATCAACCCCCGGTGTGCCTTTTATTATTTTGTAGATATTCTTTAGCTAAAGTCACTCAGACTCATGTATCCAAATGACGGCGCCTAACCCCATCAAATTCAGACTGAACCAATGTTTTAGACCTTTTTTTATTCGATTTGATCTAATGTTATTTTTTATTAAGACAAACTCTATTTTTTAGCTATCCTAAACTCATTTTTGTTAACTGTCATTCAATTTGTCTAACTATTTTTGGATGTTTTATTTTAAATATGACGTTATACTAATTGTGCTT
Organism: Erythroxylum citrifolium; assembly: GCA_026284465.1. NCBI lineage: Eukaryota > Viridiplantae > Streptophyta > Magnoliopsida > Malpighiales > Erythroxylaceae > Erythroxylum > Erythroxylum citrifolium. The sequence continues at coordinate 10,954,027 of JANKOE010000002.1, read as the reverse complement.
ATTCTTGCTTTCTGTTTCTAACAAATGTGCAGGAAATAGATAAGTTCGGAACCAACCGTTCAAGCAATTAAAATAATCCGCTGGAACAAATAGACAGAGGTGACCCAATGGCAGTTGTTGCGGATCAATATAATAGGCCTAATACGAACGTTTTGAGATTTTGCTCTTGAGAAATTTGTTTGTATGAATAAATATTAATTACAAATTCTGTTCACCTCCTAATACTTTTGTATTTTTGAGCTATCATTATTTTATTTTAATCGACGTATGGTATATTTCAAGGAAAGAATCTACCATTCTTTTCTATGTGCTCTCTAATAAAATATTTATAGGACCAAATGTTAAATTATTTAATGTCCCATGTAATTTATATATTTGAGTCCCATAAAAAGCACCCAAGATGTTAGTTATTGGGTATTAATTAAGGGGCCATTTGGTTCCAACTTTATTTTTCTATTGTTGTTTTTGGTTTCTGTTTCCCGTTTTTAGTTTTTGTTTTTTCTTAAAAAAACAAAAACCTGTTTAGCCGATATTTGTACTATAAAAACTGAAAATAAAAACCTGTTTGGTTGAGATTTCTAATAAAAAATTGAAAAAAAAAATGTTTGTTTTTTAATTATTATTATTATTATTATTAATTTTATTATTTAATTTATTATTATTATTATTTAATAAGTTATTCTTATTATTAATAATTTTTAATAAGTTATTATTATTATTATTAATTTTAATAAGTTATTATTATTATTATTTATTGTTAATAATAATAATATTTATTATTATTATTATTATTTATTGTTAAAAATAATAATATTATTATTTATTTTTATTTTTATTAATTATTGATAATTTGCATTTTTGTCATGTTAATTATTTGTGTTTTATGTTCTTTTTGTAGGCTTTTGTGATGCTTTGCTTGCGTTTCTTTGGTAATTTATATTTTCGCATGTTCTAGGTGACGACATACAAAGTGACGTAATTTAGAGTAAAATTGACTAATTTGGGACTTGCAATTGATTAGGTACAGCCACAAAGAAGAGTGAAGTGGGCATCAATTAAACATATAAAGGAGGTTTACAGCAACTTGGAATAAAAGAGTTGCAAATTAAAAAGACAGATGGCCCACTTCATTAAAAACCTAGAGAGGATGCTAGAAGTTGACGGCAGAGAGCATGGGAGATTACATTACAATAGTAGAGTGACTATGAAAAAGAGAAGAGAAAAGTCAAAGATGCAAAAGGAGACAGTGACAGTGACGCAAATTACATGGGCCAGCATGATAAATTAATGCATGAACGGATAAATACATAGGATGAGTGGGCTGGAGAATTAATTGAAGAGGGGCCCACATTATTTAATGCTAAGGAAACAAAAACCTAAGAGCTTAAAAAAGGAGTTGACGGCAACATACAGATTTTTGGATATAAGGGAGATATCATGGACAGCAACAGGGAACGAAGAGGGCTGGAGGAAAATGTTAGAAAAATAACCAGAGAGGGCGATAGCTAGAGAGTAACTACGAAAAGCAGGGGAGAAAAAGTCATAGATTGCGGCAGCTTGGGCGAGAATCACAAAGTGGACGGCAACTTCAAGGAGAACTTGATTTAGTTTCAGCAAAGGTTTAAGTTTAATTTCAATTTTATTAGATAGTAACTAGTATTAGATGTAGCTAAGTTTTTAATCTAGTTAGGGTACTTTACGTTTGATGCATGTAGTTCGTGAGACTCTCGTGGTTTAATTGTTTCCGTTTTATTCTTATGTTTATTTAATCTCTGCACTTTAATCGATTAATTATTGTTGAGTTTGTTGATTAATGAAGCCTGTTAATTAATTAACTTAATAATAAATTGTCGAATAGATTAGTTAATCCGTGATTGCTGTCTATCGAGTGGCGAATTAATTTCAATTAAGAGGTTAATGGGATTAAA
>JANKOE010000002.1:10939941-10951999 GCA_026284465.1 Erythroxylum citrifolium | reverse complement strand
TTGGTAAAGCAAGAGTTGAGCAATTTTGAAGAATACTCAGTCAGCAGGATAAAAAGGATGCAAAACGCTCGGGCAGACGCGCTTTCCAAAATGGCTTCCGACCGAGATGCAAAAAATAACATTCTGGTCGAACGGCTAGGCCGGCCTAGCATTCAGAAAGCCAATGACGTCCTTGAAGTAGACGCCGAGCGATCAGGTTAGATGGAACCGATCAGACAGTACCTCCTTGAGGGAGTATAGCCTGAAAAAGCCCTGGAGGCCAAGAAACTAAGGGTAAAGGCGGCCGAATATGCGATCATTAATGACATCCTGTACAAGCGATCTTACGACTGGCCGCTACTACGCTGCTTGAGCGAAGAAGAGGCAGAGCAGGCAATGGCTGAAGTCCACGAAGGGATGTGCGGAAATCATCTAGGAGGCAGAATGTTGGCTCACAGGTTAATCAGACAGGGGTATTACTGGCCATCAATGAAGAAAGATTGTCAAAGGAAAGTTAGCCGATGCGACGCTTGCTAGAGGAATAGTAACCTATCTCACCAGCCGACCGAGCAATTAAAAATTATCAGCCATCCTATCCCCTTCGCTCAATGGGGAATGGATATACTAGGCTCTTTTCCTCTCGGCTCGGGACAGAAGAAGTTTTTAATTGTGGCGGTTGAATACTTCACTAAATGGGTGGAAGCGGAAGTAGTCGCCACCATCACCGAGTAGAAGATAGAAAATTTCGTGAGAAGAAACATACTAAGCCATTTCGGGTTGCCTATGGTGTTGGTTACAGATAACGGTCGGCAGTTTGATAACGACAAGTTTAAAGATTTCTGCGATCGACTAAAGATAAGGCTACAATTGACTTCAGTAGGTCATCCTCAAAGCAACGGGCTCGCGGAGAACACTAACAAGAAGATAATGAGCGCTCTCAAGAAGCGCTTAGATGGGCGCAAGACATGGGTAGACGAATTAGATGAAGTGTTATGGGCTTACAAAACTACCCCGAATGGACCCACAGGAGAAACTCCGTTCAGGATGACCTTTGGGGCAGAAGCCTTAGTTCTAGTGGAGGTGGTATGTCACAACCAAAGAGTATCGGGTTACGAAGAAGAACGCAATGATGAAGCCCGCAGAGCAGAACTTGTACTTCTCAGTGAAGACAGGGATAGGGCAGCTGCTCGATCAGAAGCCATCAGACAAAAAGCAACAAGGTTTTACAATAAAAGGGTAAGGCTAAACAACATAAAGGTTGGTGGCTATGCTTTAAGAAAGGTCGAGGCAGCTGGGAAGCACCCCGGAAAGCTCGGACAGACGTGGGAAGGACCCTATCAAGTGGTTAAACAAGTCAGACACGGCTCCTACATCCTACGCAGCGTTGATGGCAAGATTCTATCGAGGCCCTGGAACTCCCAAAACTTGAAGGCGTTTTATCAATAGATAAGCTTTGCTTTATTTATTTCTTTATCTTGTACTTTATTGTTGCTTACGCATTTGTAGTGGGTACCTTTTTTCTGGCCTTGCCAGTCAGGTTTTTTAACGGCCCACACCCCTATCATCATCAATAAAGGGTTTCAAATTTCTCGGCAGAAAAAGTCTCGTTAAGATGGGCTAAATGGAGAAAACTCTGCGGATTGATTGTCATCAACATCGCTCGGTCAAGTTGCCAAGACAGGATCTTGGAACCAGGCGATGCTAAGAAAAGAATCTTGGATCGCTCGGCCTCAACATCGCTCGGCCAGGTTGCCAAGACAGGATCTTGGAACCAGGCGATGCCAAGAAAAGAATCTTGGATCGCTCGGCCTCAACATCGTTCGGCCAGGTTGCCAAGACAGGAACTTGGAACCAGGCGATGCCAAGAAAAGAATCTTGGATCGCTCGGCCAAGTTGCCAAGACAAAATCTTGGAACCAGGCAATGCTAAGAGCCAAAATCTTGGATCGCTTGGCCTCGACATTGCATGGCCAGGTTGCCAAGACAGGATCTTGGAACCAGGCGATACCAAAAGCCAAAATCTTGGATCGCTCGGCTAGGTTGCCAAGACAAGATCTTGGAACCAGGCGATGCCAAGAGCTAAAATCTTGGATCGCTCGGCCTTAGTATTGTTCGGTCGAATTTCTTCAAACCTAACGACCGATCGACTTATATTGAACGCGCTAGTTCGCTACATGCTATTTAAAAAGGCAATCTCTCATACAAAGCTAATGATAGTTTAAAGCTTCATTTACAGAATTAACAAGGCAATGAAGGATAAAAATGAGATTTTTTATTTCCTTATATTTTTCTAGTCACAAGCCCGACCAGATGAGCTTCAGGAGTTTTACAGCTTAAAATTGTTTGGAAGGAGAGGAGGTCAGCGAAGCACTCGGGACAGGATCAGGATTTGCTGAAAGAACTGGAGAGACACCTCCTTGAGCTCACTCTTCTTCCTCATCTGAACTGAGGTCCAGCAGCTCATCCGATAACAGCTCTCGTTCTCTCTCGGCTATCTCCCTCACCTTGCTAAGTGACAGGCCGAGATCGATGGGAAGCATTTGCTAGGCATAATCTTCGAATGAAGGACAATCCGACCCATCAGGGATGCAAACGCTGTGGCAATTCTTCAGGATGGAAAGAGCCAAGTCACAAGCGAATTCTTTGCACTCCTCGTGTAAGAACCGCTCTCTCCATCGCTTGATTGCCTCAACCCTCTGCTCTTTGATGGAGCCTTGTAGCTCTATCAGTTTATTCTCAGCCCTCAGTTTCTCCATCACCGCTTCATGCAATCATGGAGGACTTTCATACGGAGCTCCTCTTCCATTTTTGCCTTAGAATTGGCATCGAGCACTGCTCCCCTCAAGCCCTTATTGCTGAGCTGCAACGCTCTGCATTCTTTCTCCAGCTCGTCCCTAGAAGCGACCACTCTACTCTTCTCCTCCTCCCCCAAAGCGAGTTGAGCTCTCAAAACGCTCCTATCTTCTTCCCAAAATTTCTTCTCCTCCTCCAAAGAAGAAAGCTGAGCTCGCACCACGTCCTTCTCCTCCTTCGCCTCCAACAGTTCGGCCCTCAGAGTCTTGACCTGTCTAAGAAGAGCCTGAATCTCCCGGTCCATCGTCTCGGTCACTTCTTTGAACTTCTCGAGACGTTCATGCACCCCAGAGGCGAACAACAAATCCCTTGCACAGCCGCAAACGAGACTGGCCAGAAGCTCTTGGTCATTTAATGTCTCCACAAACTTTTTGTCCTGAGGAGGGACGACTTTCTGAGCGATGTGAAGAGCCACATCAATGTCTCTCAGCGATGCAGTCTTATCCAGACTGATCGCTGGCTCCCACTTCTCGGCACTCGCCATCTCGCCCCTTCCCTTTGCCTTTATCCAATCGGGCAACACGCTCTTCCCCCTTCTCCTTCTCCTTGCCTAATTGCCTTGGTTTGATTGGCAGGGCGGTTGGTCGAGAACTCGAACAGTCTTTTTCCTCTTGAGGGGTCGTTCCACCTCCTCCTCTTCTTCCTCCATAACCATGCGGTCCTCACCTGCCGACCGGGTCATCACTGTAGGCTGATCGGGAACAACCACCGGAACGAGTGCTGCATATGACTCAGGAACAGTCGGCTGAGCGACATCCGCGCTGGCCTCCCCCTTCCTGCCTTGCTCTTTTGTCTTCGAAGAAGGCCTAGCAACTTTGTGCTGGCCTTTAGTGGAGCTGGAGGACCCGGCAAAATCCCTGAGCTTTGCCATGGCTGCGCAAGTATAGAAACAGGTTAGAAACCGAAACCAATACATATGAAGATAGCAAGAAATTAAACTACGAGGAGTCAACCAGGAGGGGTAGTTTCTCATTCTAGCCCGCTAATCCGAGGTGGGGGATTAATAAAAAACGCATCGATCGATGCCCCTCCACGATACCCCCACATAAGACGGTCAAAATCGTACCGACCGAGCGCTTTTATTCGGTCAATCACCCCCCACTCCTCCCTAGTAAGGGACAAATTTGAAATGTCATTCCATCGCTCGCCCAGAGGATATCTCCACTGCCTGGATTCAAAGGAAGATCTCGGGGGCCTCACAAAGAAGTACTTCGTCCTCCAAGCTTAGACTTTTGAAGCTGTTCCAATAGGACGATAGCGTGCATCTATATACTGGAGATGAGGGACCCCGGCCCCGACACTGGAGCTTTGGTTCATTCTCAAAAAATGGCGCAAGACACTGACCGATGGAGGACACCCAAAATGATGGCATAGCAGGGCCAAACCGTTAATAAATCTCCAGCCGTTCGGAGGAAGTTGGCTCGGCCTCAATTGGTAGGTGCAGCATACCTCATCGATGATCGGAGCATACGGAAGCTTCATACTGTCGACCGAGAAAAAGCTGTCAGAAACAACAAAATACCTTCCCAAATTGCTATGAATCCGCTCGTTCTCGGAGGCCAGTCTGGGTCCTCAGGATGCAGGGATATTATTTTTGATGACCGATCAATTCAACTCCTTCTCGGTCATCGTCGATGGGTAGCATGACGGCGCTTCAACGACTGACCCATCTTTCCGGTCACTCGCTGCAACTCCCTCATCTGGCCTTACCTCCGACACTTCCATTGTTCCCGTCATTATTTCAAGCGGCCCGACTATTTGCAAGGCACTTTCAACGGTTTCACCCCTAAGACTCACTTCACCTCTAGGACCGGCTGACGACATGGTTACGAAAAAGAAATTTGTAGGGTAAGAACCAGAGAAAGGACGTACCTAGTTTAGTGGAGGAAATTTGGAGTTTGGACGGCGGCGGAAGTGGAATCTCGACGATTGTAGATGCAAAGATGAAGAGTAGAGAGAAGTTAGAGAATAGAAGCTGGAGAAACAAAATACGTAAAGATGAAAGCGGAGGAAATTTGCTGATTTCAAACGTTTATAACAGTGATCCACTGAACGGTTGAGCCAATCGGCGTTGGACGCGTGGTGAAATTCGAGCCGACGCTGCACACGTGGCACATTTCGGGCTGTGGCGAATTAGGGCTTTCAGAGACCTGGAGTGGCGCAATAGTTGAAAGGACGCACATGACAGCTATACAGCGGTTGAAAGGACGCACATGACAGCTATACAGCTGTTAAAAAGACGCTTCATTTTAAATTTTGAAAATCCGCCAGTGGACGCGTGTCGTCAATAATGATTAAACCTAAGGCTTTGATTAGGCGTCGACATCCGATCGGTAGGCCCCGTCATTACGATCGATCGGTCGATCCTGTCATTGCGATCGATTGGTCGGCCTTATCACTACGTTCGATTGGCCGGACTTATCACGAGCTGTCAGACAGCCGAGCCGCGCAATCTTTGTGTACTCCTCCGACCCTTCTCCATGATCAAACTCGAGGAGTAGGGGGCTTATGGTTGGGTCGGTCATGCTGGACCTAGGCCCAGACGTAAAACTGCATGCAGGCTGATCGGCCCATTCACAAACGATGACCTAAACCTAGCAGGAATTTCTTATATAAGGTATTACCTCACCTTGAAACAGGTACGAGATTAGAACCCTGATATTCTCTGTTTTTACCCACCAAAACCCTCACCAAAAGACTAACTTGAGCGTTGGAGGGGCCTGCCGATAATCAATCTTCGGCGTGCCTTTCCTTATTTTGCAGATATTCTCTAGTTAAAGTCACTCAGAATTATGGATTCAAGCAGCAGCGTCCAGTCCCATCAGAATCAGACAGAACCAGTGGCCCAAAAAAAAAGGGTGGCCATTGGAATGTTTACTTGTGGCATGCATAAGAATAAGGTGGTATGGATTTGAGCCTTAATTTCGAACAACGTTTGCAATTGTCTCAACTGTCACTTGTACTCTGGTAGCTTAGGAGGATGAAATTGCTGAGTTCATAACCTACTAATTGCATTGAAAACTGATGTGTTGACTTGACGGGTACGTGGGGAAAGAGACAAATCACTTTCTCTTACATACAATCATGATAAGAAAATCACGATGTTCTTTTAAAATATGTGATTGATTTGAAGGTAATTATTGTGGTAATTCGTTATATTTGATTTTCCTTACTAATGTTTTATTGATAGCCTTATGTTCCGCCAGTATTAGTTTGCTTGAAACTTACGCATGGGATGGGTGTGATACAGCAAACACAAGCATTTATCCTGTTCACACTCAAAATTCGCATTTCCCAAGATATATCACAAGCAAACTAATAAAATCAACAAATTGGGAAAATGAAATTCCATTAATTAGTGCCGTTGCGTGGATACTATACTAGACTTGGAATATCTATGCTTGACTTTAGAACTTGTGGGTACGAAAGTAAATTTCTTCACACGTTGCTCTCAAGTTGCCGACTTTGAAAGGACATTTGATTGTAGTTTTACCCAATTAGTTGGAGGGACGCACTTTTTCTTGACCTTATAATATGAATGTATGCTGAATTCATACTCCATAATCTAATTTATCGTCTAGAAAATAAACCATTCTAGTAAGACAAACCAAAGAAGGTTCGTATGATGAAATTAAGTGAACAAACTCACTGTCGAGCTCGAGCGACCAAAATTGTCCTCGACTGGACCTCGATGTTTCAACACGGATCGAACATATGCCCGTAAGCCTAAGGCGTTTTTGAAGCCCAATGAGATGAGACTTATTTAATGACAGGCTGAGCCCAATAAGAGCAACAGTGCGTCCACGTCCCCACCGTAATCCATTTTCTTATTGGCTCTCCAAATTCCATCCCCATCATCACACAGCTTGATCCTCTCCCCATCTCTTTCTCTGCCAAATCCCTCGCATCCAAGGTATGAATTTTCACGATGTTCGACTCTGCCAAAATTTTTCTGTTTACTGTGTTTGGTTGCTGGGAAATTATAGAACTCTTCATTTTCCCAAAAAAACGATGTTTTTATGTCTGCAAAAGATCAGACTTCCATTGAAAGTTTACTATTTCTCTTTTTGCCTTGTCTTTAGCTATCATTTCCTGATATGTGGTTCATAGTTTGATGAGCTTCGAGGTTACGCGTAGGTGCTAATGGCTTCGACGATTCTTAATGCTCCATATACCATCCCTGTTGCCGAGGCCTTATATTGCAAACACTACGCTGGTCTTAGACCAAGTGTTGGCGATTATAAGGTAAAATTTTCTGTGAAGGGTTGTCCCAAACGTTCTTTCATTGTCAAAGCCAGTGGATCGAACGATGGGTCGTTGGAGAAGATGGGGCTGACTGATGCAGAGTGTGAAGCAGCAGTTGTGGCAGGGAATGTGCCTGAGGCACCTCCCGTGCCACCTAAGCCGGCTGCTCCAGCTGGAACCCCCGTGGTTCCTTCTCTTGTGAGTTTCCAAACCAAATTAAATTCACATTTCAGCACTCATTCAAATTGCTTTTCTTTTGTGCCTGTTGTTAGTGAATTGATTGATTAGGTCTGGTTTTGACATACTTTTCCAAATATAATTCGCCATCTTTAGTGATTTGCTGAACAAGGATTCATGTGATTGGCCTTTGTAAGCGTAAGCATTAACTTTAAGTTTATTGTGATTTTCTTTTATCAGCCACTTAGTCGACGACCTCGTCGTAATCGCAAGTCACCAGCCCTGAGAGCATCTTTCCAGGAAACTAACGTGTCACCAGCAAATTTTGTTTATCCATTGTTTATTCACGAAGGTGTGATAAAATATTGGCTCTATATCTAGTTTTGTGAAAGTATTCTTCCTCGTCTGCAGGCTCGATGACTTCATTGACAAAAACTTTTTGCCATTGTAGGTGAGGAGGATACACCTATTGGAGCAATGCCTGGATGCTACAGGCTTGGATGGAGACATGGACTTATTGAAGAGGTAATCTATTCATAACATTTCTTTGCACATTATGAACAATACCAATTTTCAGATTAGGTCTAAGCTAAGAAGCATTTGTTCCAAAGTATTATATGATGTTCATAGCATACAAATTATACTTTTTTCTGCTGTATATCCACTAAAAATGGATGGTGTGCAAGGATCAATGTTCCCACAAAAGCAGTTAGCAGTTCCTATAAAAATGGATGTTCGAACCAGAAAACTATTTATAAACTATAACCTATTGTAATTTCTAAATAATCAATTTCATATTGTGATGCACCTCAACATGGCAATGTTTGGTGCAGGTGGCTAAGGCTCGAGATGTTGGTGTTAATAGTGTTGTGCTCTTCCCCAAAGTTCCTGATGCTTTAAAGGTTTTTATTTTGTTTCATGTCATCGTCAATATATTTGCTTATCAACTAGGATTCTTCCCATTTTGTAGATTATGTGAATAATAGAGTTTAGGTATTAGTCTCCCACAGGAGATGAAGCTTATAATGACAATGGCCTTGTGCCTCGAGCTACATGTCTACTCAAGGATAAGTTCCCTGATCTTGTAAGTGAAGTGCTTGTACCATTATTTTTCAGTTTTTGTATGAACTAAGATTATTGGGTACAGAAATTGTGCTGCCATATGACCGTCTTTAGGAATCTCCAATCTACTTTTCTTAGGTTATCTATACTGATGTTGCTCTGGATCCATATTCCTCTGATGGGCATGATGGTATTGTGAGAGAAGATGGTAAGTGAGACATGTCTGGGTTTTAAACATGTCATGGGATTTAGTAGGATGCTTTACATTTCAACCATGGAAAGCATTATGCTTTGGATGATCCTTAGCAAGGTCAGCTTCCTTGCATGAATTCTAGATGGTTGACTAAATGAATTGGCTTAACATTTCGGAGTCAAAAAGTGATAATTATTGAAACAACTATTTCAGTCACTCAGTGCTCCTGTACTTTCTGTTTATTGATTCAGGATTTATTTTACTGCAAAACATAACTGTTTTTGGGCACTGAATATTTTGTTGTGCAACACCACTCTGCACTTGGGAGCTCATTGAAAGTTTTGCTCTGGACACAAAGAAGTGGAAGGACTAAACTCTGAATAGATGATTGTTTAGACCTAAGGACTTTGGTGAATAAAAAAGAATTGAGTAGCATGCATCTGGTGATCAAATTATTACTAATTAAGGTCCTCTTGGAGAAATAATATAGAATGGATATTAGCAGTCTTTAATTATTATTTCTTTACAATTTGCTGCAGGAGTGATAATGAATGATGAAACAGTGCATCAACTATGCAAACAGGCGGTTTCTCAGGTATCTTTGTTGTAACTTTTGGAAAAAAAATTGAGCTTTTGGATCAACTTCAATTATTCCTGTTGCTTTTGTTCAGAATGTAGATTATTTCTGAGCTTCCATAAATTTGTTTACCCCCATGGAGAGTTTACATGGAGTTTGGATGGCATGAACTTTTAATTCTCAGATTTGTGATATTTATGGCTAAACTTATCCCTGACGTTGTCATTATAGATGATTTATAGTAAATTGGTTTTTTGAGTGCTTAGATTTCTCATAGCTTGTTAGTTGGTACATTACCACATCCATTCCAACATGCATACTTACCTTTATAATATTATTTATCCTTTGCCTGCTATCTGATCGTTATGTCCGAAGCACCATTTTATTATACTGTGGTGGTTCACTTATTTGAATAGGCCCGAGCTGGAGCTGATGTGGTCAGTCCCAGTGACATGATGGATGGCCGTGTAGGAGCACTGCGATCAGCTCTTGATGCAGAAGGCTTTCAAAATGTTTCAATCATGTCCTATACTGCAAAGTAATTTGATGATCTTAGTAATTCAGCCAGCTTATGTGCATTAAGTTGTATCTTTCTACCCAGTGATCGGTCTTCTCCCAAGTGAATCACATGCTTAGACAAGGATACATGCTCCTGTCGGTTGCTGAAGTTATATTTCTATAAACAATGGTTAATTCAGAAAATATGAAAGATAAGACATTTGATCTGTCCTTTAGACTGCCTTAGTACAATCCCATATTATTTCATCTTCTTCTCTCACATTGCAACAGGTATGCTAGTTCATTTTATGGTCCATTTCGAGAAGCATTGGACTCAAATCCACGTTTTGGAGACAAAAAGACGTATGTACAACATATGAAAAAATAATCTTCAGCAAATTTCAAAGTGTTTATGGCACTCACATTTACAAATTGATTTCGGTTGTAAAATGAAGTTATCAGATGAACCCTGCAAATTATAGAGAGGCTCTAGTTGAAGCTCGTGAAGATGAGTCTGAAGGAGCTGATATCCTTCTGGTTTGTATTTACTTTCTTTGGAATTTCCTGTTGTAGTGAGGGAGAAATATTCCTGGTGTAACTTCCTACCATACTGAATGTTTCGTTTACTTTGTAGGTGAAACCAGGTCTTCCCTACTTGGATATCATTAGGCTTCTCAGAGATAAATCTCCATTGCCCATTGCTGCATATCAGGTATTTCCATGACCACCACCTCGATGTCATAACGGTGCTTTACTTTTACTCCCCCTCTTGATACTAATATAAGCCCTATACTACATAAAGTAATTCCAGCTCTTCTGAGTTTTAACAGCATTTGGAAATTAAAATAAATATATAAATATGATGTTTGGAGTTTGGACATATGAAGTTATTTAGAATGCTATGTCGCTTACAGAAAAGCAGCGTTGCAAATTACAGGTGAACTGCCGACTTGTCAACCTTTCTTGTTCGACCACAATCTTTGTGTATACTTCATTTTTAGATGTGAAAACTTAATGTTCAATATTGCAATGTGAATTTAGTGGCTGTTTATAGGTTAACAAACTCTGCAGTTGTGAGATGGGAGCTGGAAATGGATTCTATTGGATGCTTCTAAATTATTTTGTTTTGTAGAGATTCCATGTTCTACTCGCATTCCCTTTCTTCTTATTCTCCAGTTTCTTTCAATCTTGCTGTATGAATCCAGGTGTCAGGTGAATACTCAATGATAAAGGCTGGTGGGGCTCTCAAAATGATTGATGAAGAAAGGGTGATGCTGGAGTCCCTTATGTGCCTCCGACGGGCTGGCGCCGATATCATCCTTACTTACTTTGCTCTACAGGCTGCCAGATGCTTGTGCGGTGAGAAGAGATGAGTTGAAGATATTTGGACATTGTCAGTCAGCAAAAATACTAGGAGAGAATTTATGTATCAATTTTGTCTGTATATCCATCATAAATTAAAACTTGAGTTGCGTACTTACTAGTTGAGTTTGCTATGCACCTTTGTCAGGTAACTGAAACGAAGAATTTTCTTAAATAATAAGGGGATGTTCATATGTGAATGTGATAAGCCCATAATTACATACCAAAGGAAGAAGAGGTCACATGTTTCAAGCATATCATTTTATCTTATCTTCTTATTTAATATCAATCTATCTTATCTACAGCACCTGATTTTATCTTCTTAATTTGTTTTCAATTTATTGTGTCATTTATTTCATGTGTTCCTATTAAGTAGGGGCTTAGTGAGTAGTGATTTGATACTGATTATTTGTGATAAATCAGTTACTCTCAGATTTTAGAGTCTGTCAATATGGTTAGAAATCAATTCAAGTATTTTATCCTTGGAGATTCTCCTTTGGCTATTAATCCTTCTTCGAGTGAGATCCTTGCTCTTAGAAAATTATTAGATGTTTCTTATTATTGACTTTTTGCTTCTGGCTCTTTATTCACTTGGTATCGGAGCTAAGTTGATAAGATGGTTTTTACACGTTCTTCCAATATGTCAGATTTAGAAAACCCACATTTTTCCAATGTGCCTGATCCACAACACCTAAATCCAGCCTTGCCTGAAGCTTTTATTTAGCAGCTCTCTGACTTGGTTGCTCAATTAGGCACACTCAACACTAACATGGCTGCTTAACAACCCGCAACTTAAACTAGGTCATAGTAACTGAGAGAAAGGCAAAGCAATAGTTCGAAGTTCAAATGATGAAGATGAATATGACCTGCCTTGGTGGCTCAAAAATCCATCAAAGCATCCAAACACGAAGATTAGGGATGGCAATTGTATCCGAATTTGATGGGTACCCGATAAAATTACCCGAAGGAGGGCGAGTATGGGGAGCAAATTTTTACCCGTGGGGCGGGTATGGGGGGTTAACAAAAATACCCGTCGGGTATCGGGGCGGGTATGGGGATACCACCCCCCATACCCGTTTACCCGTTATATAGTAATTACAATTTTGCCATTAT
>JANKOE010000002.1:10865110-10890901 GCA_026284465.1 Erythroxylum citrifolium | reverse complement strand
AAAAATGTTGCACTGTGGATGATTGTTCTTAACTGCCACGTCATTAACCATCTCATTCTTACGTGGCAGTTAAGAACATGGACGGAGCCACACTTGCTTCCACTAATTTTTTTTTTAACTTCTAGTAAAATTTTGTCCCCACTCAAAAATTTTTTTGGATACTTCCCTGATTAAGAACAATCTCTCCACAACGGTTGTAAGTCACGACTATGAGAGTTCATAGTGTATATTAATCGTCAATCAAGCTCCGGTACAACCACTTGGGAAATTTTCAAGTTTACAGTGGATTTAATAATTTGAGATGTAAGGTCGGAGATATACTTCAATTACCTCCATAAACAAATAATTCGCTGAATAAAAAAGAAGGTAAATGACTAATCGACCAAAAGTCCAAAACCTTGAAGGAATTGACAGGCGCGGAACTAAGGAAATTGCTCGAATGATACCCATTAATGAAGTGGGCCAAACCCTGTGTACCCCTGTCCTAACATCCAATTGCTTAAAGATGGTGATCTTGACCTACTCGGAAATTGCATTGAAACTGGACCAGTACGATCCTTGATTTCAAGAATTCCTTACCATGTGGTTCAGGATACCTGTGCACGTTGAAAGGACTCGTCATATGAAAGTTGATGTCACCTTTTTCTTGCTTTCCCTCGTCCTATACCTAGAGACATAATTCACCAGGGAATCTAATGCGATTATAGTACAGTATAAGCACAAACCTAGCAGAAGAAAGACGTTAAAGCCTAGGACACCACTCAAAAGGAGCTCACGATGAGGTAAGTTTCTTGTCATCAGTATGAGGACTGTAACGAGTCATGGAAAGTCTCCGACAGAAAAATATCTGCAGGAACCGGAGATTATTTCCCCTTTAAGTCTCCATCGACACATCAACAAAATTGATTTCTGACACGCTGTCCAATCACATTAACATATGTCAGGTGCGTCTGTCCAGTCACACTAACACAACTGGCCGAAAGGGTACGGAAAATGAAATCGTATCTATTTATTTTTGCACTTTACGTTGCAAAATAAAAAGGCTAAGAAAAGGTGAAATTGGGCTTGATTGAGTTGAAAGATCCGATTCTAACTATTAAAAAAACAAGGGAAGGGGTCCAATTAGAGCAGTACAAAACTCAACCGAGGCCCACTCTCGGGCCTTGGCCCCTATAATAGGGTAAATGATGAAACAAAATAAATGCTGATTATTTTAGGCATATATTTTTAATATATAATATTATTTGCCAACTAAATTCATGTCCCATTGTACGCCACGTGCTCGAAATGTTAAAACTCTGACGCCGTTTTCCTCTCTTGAGAACCAGCAAATTTCTTACACGTCAGCAGTCGGCGTCAGACGGCAATGATGTAAGAACAAGGTTCTCCCTTGTAAATTTGTTTGCAATTTTGATGATTTTCCTTTTCCCTCTTCTCTGGAAGTTTCGACGAGAGATAAGGCTTCCTCCCGTGTTCTCGTGACGCCGAGGAAGAACAATCACATGAACTCAGGTGCTCTCCGATTTCTCTCTACAGTTACGAACTTTTTTATTCAAAATTTGATAATTTTACTCTGAAATTTATAATTTTCTTTTAATACAAACGCTTGTTTAATTGGAGAAGTGGTTACCAGGTCTAAGGTAATGGAAAGTGTAGAATTTGGATGCTCTCTATCTTGCTCTTATTTCCTTTTCAATATTTTCTTCTCGACCAAACAGCTATGGCGTGCATGATTTTGCTACCGACGAGCCTTTTTGAATAGTTCTGACTGTTCTTGTGTAGATTCGGGATTGCAAGTTCTTGACGAGCTTGAATCGGCTTTCCAGTTAAGGACTGTGCAATACTTTGTTACTAGAAGACCTTGGCTTGGTAATGCCCTAATGCCACCACTTGTGAATTGTGATGGTTTTGATTGCGTAATCGCTGATTTCTCTTTGCTCTATGGTTTCTTATTTTCCCGAATGTTGTTGTTTCAGATCTTTATGGAGTTAATATTAAACCAGCTGCACCTTTTGGGAGTGCTCGTATAATTCCATATGTTGATCCTGCATTAATTCACCGCATTTTGCCTGACGAGCTGCTCTTGGAGGTAGTTGATTCTACCTCAATATTTTGTTACTTCAATTGCTACATAGGCAGGTTATGTGGGATTTTTGCCATTTTAGTCGCTATCCTTTGTTTGCTTTTTGTGATTTTACGATTTTATGCATGTCTTTCTGAACATAGAAGGATAGTTGTTTAATTTTCATTTGTTTGAATAAGTAGCTACGGTGCAAGGATTAAAGTAGAATTGTGGAGTGAGTTCCCAGAATAAATTGTCTTGTTATTTTCTAAAATCGGATAGACGTCACACAATGTTGAAGCTTAGTTGTTCATCCTTTTGCAACATCATTATGAATATTTTACCTTGATGCTAATGAAGCTCCCTGTTCACGTACACTCAACAATTATTTGTGCTGGATACTGTGAACTTGGACACATGACATCCAAATCAATAGTTTTTATTTTTTTGCAGGTTTTTTTACGGTTAAATCCATATGATTTAGGAAGGGCAGCTTGCGTCTGTCGTAAATGGAGGTGTACTCTTCGCAACCCTGTTTTGTGGCGCAATGCTTGCTTAAAGACCTGGCAAGTGAGTCTGATACTGATTTGACAATTTATAAACATTACTTAATTCCATTGGAGCTTAGTACTGAGACGTTATTTATCCAGCTGTCTGGGGTGGTGGAGAATTATAAACTCTTGCAATCAAAGTATGAAAGCTCATGGAGGAAAATGTGGCTTTTAAGACCAAGAGTCCGAACTGATGGTATGATGTAAATATTGATGTTCCCTCATTTTCCTGTATTCTTTTTGTTCTGAAATTTGCATTCAGTAACCCTTGAGCAAAACTTTCTTCTTTCTTTCTTTTTTGACCTTTCAGGTCTTTACGTGAGCAGGAATACCTATATTCGTTCTGGAATACGAGAATGGAATGTCACCAATCCTGTTCACTTGGTATGCTTGTCTTATGTGTGATTTCTCCATGGCTGAAAATTTGGTTAACATTAATGGGAATAGTTTTACTTAGAATGTTTGATGTATATGAGGTTGTAAGGAATATAGACAATTCACCGGTGTGATGGAATGTAATGTGAATTCACGAGGAAACGCCCCAGTAACAGGAAAATTGTAGTTTAGAATAATCTCTGAATAGATGAAATGCTTGAAATATTTTTCTCAACGACCACAGGATGTATATTTTTATGGGTTGAAATGATTTAGCCACGTTTAATATATTCGTAACCTAACTCACCATTCTATAGGTTGGTTTACATATTTTTTATTCTTCTTACTCAGTTGCATGGACAATAGAAAGATCTTGTTGAGAAGAATACTATCAAAGTGGAATAAATTATTAGATGCAGTAAAGTGATTGAAAATGCGTTAAAGAACAAGAAAGGGAGAAAAGATCGAGAAGATAGGGCCAGGGGGAGAGAGAAAAGAGAGTGGTTTTTCTAATTGTAAACTTCATTTCCAGTAACAGGTTATTGGATGGCCTCATCAATTAATTGTTTACTGGCAAGATGAATAAAGAGAAACAAAATTGTTTGAACAGTATACAGTGTCAAGATGGTTATTGGTGTAGATTCCTTTTCTGCTTTAAAACCTGAAATGATTATAACCTTTTAAATCTTTAATCATTGTTGATTCTCTTACCTCCTTTTGCAGGTTTGCTATTTTCGTTATATGAGATTTTATCCTTCTGGAAGATTTCTTTACAGAGTAATTATCTTTCAGCTAAATGAGTATGTGCGAACAAATTGCCTTTCTCAGTCTCATTGGATTTATTATTTCAAAATTTCTAGAATTGCCCTCAAGTAGTAAAAGACGTTGTAAAATGCATGAACTTCCATGCGTCTAAGGAGGATCGTGTTTTCAGTGGCCACTACTCCTTAACTGATGACAGGGTAAGTCTCTGTATGATGTTTGTAAAGTTTGAATTTGGTTTTTGTTGATTTTCTTTTTGTGTTTCTTCTTGTTGCTTTTCATCGGTTACACCTTGACTAATGACATTAACGTTCTTATAGTGCTTATAAAATAAAGTTTGACCATGGTGTTTCAGTATTTTTTCATGTTCATCTGTTCTCTTTGCTTTTTTATCAATTAGAGGTTAGTTTATGATGCTTTTCATATATTATGTTTAGCCGCAATAGTGTTTGCAATTGATTGTGTCCTCTCTGTTACTTTCTTTCCAATTACCTCGATGGTCCATACTGCTAACATATTTATGGTAGGTTGAAGCTGCCTTTCTATACCCAAGGCTACGTACCTTGTGGAAGGTCTCCTTAAGGTATTGGACAATTAATTAACCTGATTTCAGTTCTTTTCTCATTTTAGCCCAGTTCTGTATTAATTGTGCTTGATCTTCTCCAGTTACAATTTTCCTATTCAGGAATGTGGTATATTCAGGTCCCTTTTAACTTGGAAGAACCGGAACTATCACAATAATCCCCTATTTTGACAGAAAATATTTGCAATTTTCTTTCTTTTTTTTGTATTGTTTTCATTCTCTCTGTACTGTGCTGGAAGATTTCACTTTGAAGTTCTATCGTGGACAGGGTAAGAGGATCGACTATTGGGGCAAACAATCGGATGGATTTACTCTCACTTGTTACAAGTAGGGTGAACAATGATGGTGTCATTGGGCCTGAAGAGGACGTCCTTGGAGCAACTGAAGGGTTGCAGGAGGATGAGATTTCACGCACCTCACACAAAAGGGGCCTTGCACCTTTCACATTTATACCGTTTGAAGAGGTATGCATGATTTTCCAAGTTTCACCTTACACTGTATTAAAAATTTCAGTTTAAGAGCTGAATATCCATTTACCACGAATTTTGGGAGCTTCTCTTTTGGTACATGGAGAAAATGTTGTTTTTTGGGTACTCGTCAGTTTTTAGTTGAAGGGAGTAGTAATAGACATGTTACTTCCTCCAAAAAAAAAAAAGAGTAGTAATAGACCGGGAAAGGTTTCTGACTCTCGACAAGTGATCGGACTTGTTAAATGAAGGCAGGCATTTTACAGTAAATTTCTTGGTATGGTTCTTATGATGTATTTAAGTGTTTGTTTTTTTAATTGCGCAGGTGGAGACATCAATTTTGAATCTTCCTGTTGAAAAAATGGACTATTACTGTCCTGGCTAGAATCTTTTTTTTTTGAAGAAGGTCCTGGCTGGAATCTACTTAGACGATTTGTACATATATATATACTCTTTAGCTGGTGTAATATAAAGTTGTCTTTAACAAATACATTTACAATTTGGTGTTAAATTTCACATTTGGAATGTATTGCCGAGCAAAAGTTAGGGTATTGGGTATTGGGTACTGGATACTGTAATTGATCATCTTGAATTTGGTTCTAGGGAACATTTATAAAAGCATCTGAACCTCAATCTTTGAGAAAATCATGGGCCAATGTTGAGCCTGTCTAAAGATTCCCATGAAGATTTCATTCAGCCTCAACTGTGGAAAAAAACTATTGATCTCCAGACAAGCCACAGTTTCTGATTGTAATGTTGGTGTCATTTCCATTTCGACAGTTAATTGGCACTATAGATAAAATACATTCTTTGCAAACTAAGACAATGAAATGGAAATAAAAAGATGGAATGATCAATTTCAGAACTTGAATTTTAAAAAATTGACATTAAATTAAAAAAGTTTTAAAAGGTTAGAAATTTTGAATATGTTATTTTTTAAAATGGTTTTATTTACAAAATTGTAATTCTTGTCTATGATTAAAACGATTTTTGGGGTTATGAACTTTCAAGAGGAACGAGTAACTACATATTTATTGACCTTGGATCTCTCTGGATCTGACAGAAAAAAGAAAGTAAGGCAAGAAGAATATATAATGCCCAATCAATTTCAGAGTAGATGAGAAGTTTCCATAAGAAGATGATAACAAGTCTACAAGTTTATTCTGATATTTCTTAGGAAGTGATCTCAAAGTTGCACTGCGAATGTGAAGCGTTAGAACAAGAGAGAAATACGTCACATGCTTGACTTGGGGGGATCCTCAGAGTAGACCAGAGAACTCAAGGATGGATTCCGAGGAAGAAATGTGTCCTGCAATGGTAAGTTCAACATCAGTTTGAAGTTGAATAGTGCCCAAAATCAGCTTGGAAAGTCTGAATATATAAATGCGATTATGCAAAAAACAACTTTTCTTAGAATTGAGGGGAAAAAAAAGACGATCATGTAGACTGCGCAAAAGTATAAACAGGACATGCGATAACATGCAGTTAAATCTCAACTAATGAAAAAGAAGGACACCCTTGTCCAGGTATATCAATTGATCCATTTTAGAACTACCCAAATGATCTTTATCCACGAAATCCACTACACAAAACAGACCAAGAATACCCATAATCAAGAAATTAGCAAAGCCAATTCAGAAAGAAAAAGGCACCCAAAAATTAAAATAAAAGGGTTACGAGAAAAGGAAGAATAAACAGGAGAAGGGATGAAAAAAGGACTAACAGAGACATAAGAACAGGTTGGGATGACGGACAACGAGTGAGATTTGGCGTGATTGAAAGCTGCCAAACAGAGGTGAGAAGCCAAACCCAAGCCTCTCTTGGAGTGAGGGACATAGGTGTGTACTATGTCCATTACTTTGCCATCGTTTCTAAGAAAGTACTGTAAGTAAGCCTCCTTGTCTTCTGTCTGAAAGAGCCCTTGCTTTTCGTTCCATGCTACCTTTGGTGCCTCTTTCGCTGTTCCGCTTTCTGAGGCCATCAGTATTGTGATGACTTTAATCGGCTGCCGCTGTATTTATAAGCAAACAAAAGTCGCCAATTAAGATTTGTGCCATCGGGCGGGTACTTCCTAGACACGTCAGCAACTGGGCTGATACGATGGTAATTCTATACGACATGGCAGTGATTGAGTCGAATGAAAGTTAGAATTAGGAATTGCCAGATACAGACGTCGTGGCTCCTTGCTAGTAATCATCTTAGCAAATTCTATAAGCAGACTGAAACAAGTTATGGCACCATTTGGTTACTTCCAAATTCAATTACTCTTTGACAGATCCATCCCAACGGACGCATACTATTTAAGTTACAAAAAGACATGAACTGTGATTCAGTGTAGAATAAATATCCTTTGGCATTTGATTTGTGCAAGTTCGTAAAATTCGTTCTTCGGTATGGTTTGATTGGTGATTGGATTTCAGTTCCACTCTTTTGGATACGGCTGTTAAAAAGGTCTTGGGACTCCATTTCCAAGTGTTGATTCAATATCCTTCCATGCCATTAACACATGTGCCCACAAGTACTTCATATCTATGAGACAGTAGTGGACATGGCAGGGGCTCAGGCTCACCCTCGGCAATATTGTCAGTAGCAGGTAATTTCTCACCTTTTTATTGTCCTTGACTACAGACTTCAATCCACGAGCCTATCACCTCTTCTTCGTCATCAAACAGACAATCCCAAGAGTAGTGGTAGAATCAAAGACTGTAAGCGTAAAAATTATGCCGGCACCAGAAGGCTTAAGCAATGCAATAGAGATGTCCTAAAGATCCGGAAAGTGTGAAAATAAGTGTCGAAATGCGACGGTTAATCGGGTAACTGGGGAACAACGGAAGGAGAGTCCTGATGGTTACGCGTAAAAGACTTGCGGTAGTTCCAATCAACGAAGTTTCACAAATATATTGTGTCCTTAAGCTCTTGGAAAACATAGGCCCACACTCGCACAAACCACCTTCTTAGTTCTTACTGCAGGTCACAGGATATCTCTGTTATGTTCCAGTGCTCCTCCAACATTCAGTGCGCCACCTCTCCAATCAGTCCAACCATGTGATATCTACACATTTAAACTCTATTCGATTCACCATCTTAAGATTATTGAAACTTCTTCGAGAAATAACGCAGAAGCTGGGAACCTATGCCCCCACAGGGAAATAATACATCATCATATGCATTCAGCCATCTTCTTTTAGGTCAAACCCAACAGAGGATCATTGAAACATAATATATAAGCAAACAAGTAGAGAAAGATTGTTGTTTATAGTACAAAAGGATGTCATCCCTATGAGATTTTAACAACTAAAGCAAAAGGAATCAATAAATCTAAGAATAGTCTCAGCAGCTTAATTATACTCGAGCATTCCAATTCTTAATACAACATACTTGCAGCCTTTAATCTGCACGAGACTGGCCAGCTCGGGATGAGAGTATGATTCCCACAATGAGACCATAGAGAGCAAGTGCTTCAGCAAAGATAAGGATAAGAATCATACCCACGAACAGTTTTGGTTGCTGCGCATTGGCCCTGACAATATTTCAAAGAAGATGAGAACCAGTGGGTATATTGCACAGAGTATATGTCCAGAAATGGCATCTAATAGCCTCAGATATAGCATTCCCTTGTACAACTACACGTCCAGCAAAAAACATCAAAAACATTGTCACCTCAGTCTCTAGAAAGTAAGATATTTCTGCGTATTATCAATGCATTATCAGATATTAACAATCATAAATTCAAGCACCCATCTCCATATCTATGTAACATCTCCTAATATGCATCTCTTGCTATGCGAGCAGAAGCACAAACACAAAAACATCTGACCAAATTGTTGATTAGAGGAAGTTCTCCAGTGAAAAATCAAACATGAACTCTGTAGATTTCAACAACACAGCAAGATCGCAACTATTCACAAAGAAAGTAGCATCCTATAACAAAGAAAACAATTATCATCATAAACCATTGAAAGCTTTGGCTACAAGATTGCGCACAAGCAGCAAAAATCAAGCTTCCGACAATACCTGACACCTGCATCACCGACGATCCCGATCGCCATTCCAGCGGACAAACCAGCAAGCCCACAAGCGAGACCAGAGGACAAATGAGCATAGCCGTCAAAAAGATAATAAGATTTAGCCTTAGGATTAATACCAGTACTAATAATAACTGCTATAATCAACCCATAAATCCCCAAAACTCCCGCCATAACCACCGGAACTATCGACTTCATTACAAGCTCCGGTCTCATCACTCCCATCGAAGCCACTCCAACCCCACTCTTCGCCGTTCCATAAGCAGCCCCCATGCCTTCAATCATAAAACAACAAGCGACCCACAATAAATCAACAAATGGGTATTCAATAAAACAAATAAATTTAAAATCTTGGAACGGGAAAATGGAAAAAGATCTTACAGGAGAAGACGAGAGCCGCGGCGGCTCCAAGGAAGCCGAAGAACGGAGCAGTCTCATCGCCGCTGAAAGCAGACGCCATCGATTACTCAAAATAAACGAGAAAGTGTAGTGATTTCGAGTCCGGTATGAGAAAAAAAAATGGAGAAGAAATGAGATCAGATCGGAGAAAAGTTGTCTTAGATAGGAATAATTTAATCAGGATTGGTTTTTCACGGCCCCCATCGAAGAAGCTTAATGACTACGAATTTACTGGTGAGCCCCTAGTTTGTTGGTTTTCTGTTTTTATCAAGGGCGATCATTGGGCTAGGCCAATAATTCTGGATCCAGATTTACCACAAGAGAATATTAGCAATTTTTCATTTGCATTGTAAAATAATTACACAATTTTCTAAACACAATATTAAACGTAACAATTTCAAAACTAAATTCTTCTTCCCTTTTTCAAGAGAATATCTGCCTACAATAGAAAGAAACAGTTTTGAATTGGAGAGTGTTCAAATTCTGGTAAGAAACATGTGTTCAGGGACAAAAGATTTAAGATAAATTGGTAATAATCGTAATAGAGAATTTGTTAAGTCAGAACGTGGCTCGAGTTCGATTTTACGGACGTTATAAGAAAGGTCGTGTCCTTTTCTTACAAAGTACAATACTTTCTGAAAAGACGGGAGTAACCCACCGGCCTACACTTTTCCTTCAATCGACTCTGACTTCGAATTGACGGAACGAGACGGAGGAGAGATGGGTGACTCCAAAGTGGAGACTATCTCGAGACTGGCTCAGTGGAGGATCGACAACTTTGGTCCGTGTACCTATAGAAAGTCTGATCCTTTCAGGGTCGGAATCTGGAACTGGTAATCAACTACTTCGTTTGTAGTTTTTTCTTTTTTTGGAGTTTTCAATATGGGGTTTTGTTAATCGGATTGATTTTGTGTTGTGGGTTGTGTTTAGGCACTTATCGATAGAGAAGAATCGGTATGCCTATGTTCGTTTGTTCCCAGAGCCTTCTCGTGTGTCCAAAGAACAGCCGCCTATTGCCAGATTCGTTCTTCGAGTCTCCAATATCGGCGGTCAACGTCGACCGTTCTACATCTCTCCGGGTGCGTTTTATTTTTGTTTTTTAGTTTAATCTGTAAGAATTCTACTCACAAAAGAGGCCTTTTTGGAAAGTTGTTGCGTTTAAGTTTCTTCTCTGCAAGTTCCCCTTTTGAAGAGAGTTTCGTTAGTTGTATGTTCTGATGTGTGTGATACATATTGCCTGCATTCAACTTCTAAGCTGCTCATTCGCTGAAACTTGGCGTTTATTTAACTGGTTTTGTTCAAAGTTGGTACTTTTTATTTTGAAAATCAAAATGCTTGCGTAGTGTTTTTTGTTGTAATAGTTCCCTTTTTTCTCTTGATAAATCTGTATATGTATTGGAATGTCAGTTAATATGAAATATTCTCTTTCAACTTGTACTTGCTCCATGTTTCAGTTCACGAGAGATTGCTCCGCACTTATGATGACTTTTTCTGGCCTGTCGATTCTGCCTTCCATGGTCGTGTCATTATTGATGTTGAGTTTCTTGATCTCAAGATCTGTCCTTTAAATGTAAGCAATTCTTATTCTATGTTTTCTAAAGCGATGACGGTATTGTGTTGATCTGCAAACACTTACGTGCTGTTGATACAATGTCACCAGATCTAGTAGAGTTTGTCTGGTGGAAGAGTATGGAAATTTGAGAAAATCACAGTTATATTGTGCTTTGCTTAAAGTTTTTTTTTTCCTTTTAATAACCCCTTCGTAAACTCAGGGTGGCGAAGCCTGTTCTATATGGCCAAGTGAAATGCCAATGCAGTCTTTATCAACTCAAACAACACTTCGATGTCTTTCCCGCATGCTAAATGAGGCCATTCATGCAGATGTTACCATCAACACAGCTGACGGCACTGTGAGAGCTCATAAGGCAATTCTTTCTGCTAGTTCACCTGTTTTTCAGAGCATGTTCAACCACAATCTCATGGAAAAAGAGTCATCCACAATCTACATACAAGATATGTCAATGGAGTCGTGCACGGCACTTCTAAGCTACTTGTATGGAAACATTACGCAAGAGGACTTCTGGAAGCATCGGCTGGCCTTGCTTGGGGCTGCAAACAAATACGCCGTAGCTGACCTTAAAGATGCCTGTGAGGAAAGCCTGTTGGAAGACATCAATTCAACGAATGTCCTTGAGAGGTTGCAAGATGCCTGGCTTTACCAGTTGAGCAAGCTCAAGAAAGGGTGCTTGACATACTTGCTTGATTTTGGCAAAATATATGACGTTAGAGAGGAATTAGATGACTTTTTGAGACATGCAGATAGGGAATTGATGCTGGAAATGTTTCAAGAGGTGCTTACAGCTTGGAAACTTGTGTAAGATAAGTAAACAATTCTTAGTTTGGAAGTGCTTTCCCCTGGACATGCATATAGTGAAGCTCCTTTACGTTATTTTACCTATGTTATGTTTTAACCCTCCAGTGGAACGATTGGCTTTGTAGATGATGTGCTGTAGGTAGAGTTGAAGGAATCCTTTGTGAAATAACAATATTGGAAAGCTTCATTCTGGGCTTAAATACTGTCTGATGACGAGCAATTTGGAACGGATTCAACTTCTCACCTACACCGTGATGTGAGTGTCACAACTAGTTTTGTTTGGTATAGTATAACCATTTTACGCATGACACGTATGGATTTCGACTTCGGACTTCGGAGATTGATATGTGTAAATGGGAAAGGGAATTAAGGATTTCTCCCAATTTATGTATGATAATATGGCTGTTTAAGTTGAATGGGTAGTACTAATATTATGGGCCAAGGGATGGGTCGATTAGTTATACTAGTGGGCCAAGTAATTAGTAGTAGTGAGCTGAATGGGTTTAGTAGCTTGAGCTCTAAGGAAAAGGGTGTCAACATGGAGTATTGTAATTGAATCCCTTGTGCTAGCCACCTCTAACATATATTGTAACAGACTCACATGGAATATATGAGAATAATAAGAGAATGTTTATGTGATGTAACGTATGTGTAACGAAAACTACAACTAAACACCATTGCCAATTCAAAGTTTTCCATCCAATTTGGCACTTTTCTCCCGTCATCCATACCATTTGGTATCAAAGTTGTTCATCCTTGAACTGTGGAGATGGCAAGTGGTACCGGATCCCATGACATCAAAAATTTGGAGCAATCCATCGCGGCTTTGATGCATGATAACCAAGAACGCTATAACCATCTCACGCAAGGGTTGCAGAACACCAACCAACACTTGGAGGAAGGCCAGCAAAGGAACGAGATGCAAATGGCGGAGATGAAAAGTTTGGTGAGGGGTCTGAGTCTTCAACAGATCAACCTTCTGGAGCGGATGCAGCAGTCACATGGAAGTACGAGCTCTTCCAAGGGTAAGACAGTGGCAGAAGGTGGTGCTGCAGCAACCACCGTCACCCATAATCAGTATGACGTCAGTGACATATACTATAAGTTTAAGAAACCCAAGAGAAATTTTCCTGAGTTTAATGGTATGGGAGATGTGAATGCATGGATCTTTAAGTGTAGACAGTATTTTTAGGTTGAGGAAGTAACTGAGGAGGACAAAATCAAACTGGCTGCTTATTACTTGACCGATGATGCTTTATCTTGGCATCAGGCTCATATGAGAGGAGTGGGTTTTCGGTTTTGGGATGATTATGAACAAGCAATTGGGTATAGATTTGGAGGGAGCAAACACACCCGCTAGAATAGATGAAGGAGCTGTCTCAAACTGAGGATTTGGAGTGTTACATCAGCCAATTTGATACCCTATGGAATAGATTAGGTATGGATGAAAAACATGCCTTGGTTTTCTTTGTGGGTGGGTTAAAGCATGATGTGAAGAAGCTGGTAAAAATGTTCAGACCAAAAGACTTACGAGATGCATATGGTTTAGCCAGACTTCAAAATGAACCAGATCCTACTGCTGGAAGCCACACACTGCCAAAAATGACCACACAAACCTACACTAAATCAACCACCTTCTCTAAGTATAGCCCAAATACTCCTTCTCTTGCCAATACACAAAAAATAGCCATACCCACCACCAACCCAATCACACGACCTGTTAATCATATCAACAAAACTACATACCAAAAAACTCAACAATTTACCTTATGCTTCCAGGAATGTTAAAAGCAGGGATTTTGATGCAAAGAGGGTTTAAGGGTTATGTTTTTGGTGTCCCAAAAAGTATTCGTCAGGTCATAAATGCAATCATAATAAGATGTTCTCTATTTGTATAGATGAAGAGAAGATAGAAGAGGTGGGAAATGAAATAGAGCTTAATATGGAGGACTCTTATACTGATTCCATCCTACACATCTCAGTAAGTGCGCTTGAAGGGTCAATGAGGTTCCACACGATGAGAGTAAAGGGGGTGGTGAACCAGAGGGTTATGCAAGTATTGATTGACTCTGGTAGTACACATAACTTCATTAGTGAAGGGATTGTTAAGAATTTGGGGTTTGAATTAACTGCTATTAAGCCCTTGATTGTGGAAGTGGCCAATGGTGGTGTAATGGAATGCAAGGCAATTTGCAAGGGGTTAAGTTGGTCAATGCAAGGGATTAATTTCAATGCAGATATGCTGGTGCTAACATTGCCTAGTTGTGATATGGTGCTAGGCATTCAGTCGCTATCAACACTTGGTAACATACTTTCCAACTATGCTAAACTTTGGATGTCTTTTTATTGGGATGGACAGTCAGTGACTATTAAAGGGCAACCAGGGAAGACTTTTAAGGCAATTGAGAGTGAACAGATGACTAAACTAATGGAAAAACCCACCTAGATTGCATCTATGCAACTATGCAGCCTCAAAATACCAAGTGTAGACAAGATAGAGTTACTTATCGTGGTGTCTGGCTGTAGTGATAAACCGGAAGTTCCTCTTGCAGTTGCAACGTTGCTTGACGAGTTTCAGGAGCCGAAGGGGTTGCCTCCAGACAGGTCACATAACCACCAAATTTCCCTGAAAGAAGGAGCTCAACCTAACAACATGAGACCATACAGATATTCAGGTTTACAGAAAGGCATTGTAGAGAAATTGGTTGATGAAATGTTAAGTTGTGGCATAGTGCAAACTAGTTCTAGTCCCTTTGAGAGTCCAGTGGTCTTAGTGAAGAAAAAGGATGGCTCGTGGAGATTGTGTGTAGATTATAGAGCCTTGAATCAGCTAACCATCAAAAACAAATTTCCAGTTCCTCTAATTGAGGAATTGCTTGAAGAACTTCGTGGGGTTGGGGTGTTTTCAAAAATTGACTTAAGGGTTGGCTATCATCAGATCAAAATGCACATGCTCCAGATGTCCACAAAACTACATTCAGAACTCATAATGGCCACTATGAATTCTTAGTCATGCCTTTTGGGCTGGCTAATGCCCCAGCAATATTTCAAGGGCTAATGAATGAAGTGTTTAGACCATATTTGAGAAAGTATGTGTTGGTTTTCTTCGACGACATTTTGGTCTACAGTAAATCATTAGATGAGCATGTAAATCACCTGAAAACAGTGTTTGGGGTGCTTAGGAGTCATAAGTTGTTTGCTAAGATGAGCAAGTGCGTGTTTGCAGGGGCATTTGTGGAGTACTTAGGCCATTATATTTCAGCTGCTGGAGTGACTACTGACCCAACGAAGGTATAGGCGGTGAGAGACTGGCCTGAACCTAAGAATTTAAAACAACTTAGAGCTTTTCTTGGCCTTGCAGGGTAATATCGCAGGTTTGTGCGGAATTATGGTGCTATTTCTAAACCCTTGACAATTCTACTAAAAAAGGATAATTGTGTGTGGAATACTGAAGC
Source organism: Erythroxylum citrifolium (assembly GCA_026284465.1). Classification (NCBI taxonomy): domain Eukaryota; kingdom Viridiplantae; phylum Streptophyta; class Magnoliopsida; order Malpighiales; family Erythroxylaceae; genus Erythroxylum; species Erythroxylum citrifolium. Next base: position 10,875,848 of record JANKOE010000002.1, on the reverse strand, counting down.
TGAAGCTGCCTTTATTCAGCTAAAGACAACCTTGACAAACGCACCAATTTTGGCCTTACCTGATTTGTCTAAGGACTTTATTATAGAAACCAATGCATTAAGCACTGGAATTGGAGCAGTTCTCACACAAGGAGGTCATCCCATTGCATGCAGTGGCCAAATGGAGGCATTATTTAGAGGGAAGGCATTTCAAAATCAAAACTGACCACAGCAGTTTGAAGTACTTACTAGATCAGAAGATTTCCACTAATAGTCAACACATCTAGTTAGCTAAGCTAATGGGACTTGATTATGAGATACTTTACAGAAAAGGAAAGGAAAAATATAGCGGCTGATGCGTTATTCAAGGTGCCAGGCCCTGAATTATTATCTGTGGCTCTCTCTTCAACATCAACTAAATTGTTGAATTTAATTAAGGCATCATGGGAGAATGACCCAGCACTTCAGTCCTTGATTTCTCAAATAGAAGCCAACCTTGATGCCCATTCCAAATTTCAATGGAGGGAGGGGTTACTAAAAAGAAAAGGAAAGTTAGTGGTTGGGGATAATACAGATTTGCAGCTTTTGATTTTAGGACTATATCATAACTCACCTACTGGGGGACATTCAGGAATGCAGGCTACTGCACAGAAGGTGAAAGCAATTTTCTATTGGAAAGGGCAGCAGAAGTTGGTACGTCAATTTATCAAAGAGTGTGAGGTTTGTCAAAGGAACAAACCAGAGAATGTAGCTGAACCGGGATGACTGCAGCCTATTCCTATTCCAGAGTCTGTTTTCTTTGATCTTTCTATGGATTTTATTGAGGGGTTGCCCAAGTCAGGGGGAAAGGAAGCTATCTTGGTGGTGGTAGACAGACTGAGCAAATATGCCCACTTTATGGCTCTTCCACACCCTTACACTGCTAAGGACGTTGCTCAAGTCTTCCTAGATAATGTTTTTAAGCTTCATGGTATGCCATCCTCCATTATCAGTGATAGGGATCCCACATTTAAGAGCCATTTTTGGAAAGAGCTATTTGCCTTACAGGGGGTCAGCCTACAATATTCCACAGCTTACCACCCTTAGTCTAATGGCCAAATTGAGGTGGTCAATCGTTGCCTAGAAATATATTTGCGTTGTATAACTGGTGATTCTCCTAAAAATTGGGTGAAGTGGTTACCACTTGCAGAATGATGGTATAACACCACCTTCCATACCTCTAGCAGAACTACACCATTTGAGGTCCTCTATGGTTATCCTCCTCCTATACACCTACCTTATGTGCCTGGAGATTCTAATGTGGCTGCAGTTGACCGATTCCTTACAGACAGAGAAGCTATGCTCGAAGAACCTAAGCAGAAATTATCACAGGCCCAAAATTGAATGAAGTAGATGAGTGATAAGAAGCGAATTGACATAGAATTTAAAGAAGGCGACTGGGTTCTACTTAAATTACAGCCATACAAGCAAAAATTCGTAGTGACTAGAACAACGCAGAAACTTGCAGCTAAGTATTTTGGCCCCTATCAAGTATTAAAACGAGTGGGAAAAGTATCTTACCGGTTGCAGTTACTGACAGGGTCGTCCATTCACCTAGTCTTCCATGTTTATAAGCTCAAGAGGTTTGTTGGAACTCCCAATTCCTTCTCTGGTATTCCCCTCAACCAGCCAGAGCTCCCTTGGATGCCAAATGCGATACTGGCTTAGCGTATGGCTCCAAAACGGAGGAGGGCCACCATGCAAGTCCTGGTTCAATGGGAAGGAGGTTCTGCCAACGATGCCACGTGGGAATGGGTAGAGGATATGAAGGTGCGATTCCTCGACTTTGTCCTTGAGGACAAGGACGTTCTGTAGGGGTGGTTAATGATATGTGTAAATGGGAAAATTTGGGGAATTAGGCATTTATCCCAATTTACGTATGATAATATGGTTGTTTAAGTTGAATGGGTAGTACTAGTATTATGGGCCAAGGGATGGGTCGATTACTTATACTAGTGGGCCAAGTAATTAGTAGTAGTGAGCTGAATGAGTTTAGTAGCTTGAACTCCAGGAAAAGGGTGCCAACGTGGAGTATTGTAACTGAATCCTTTGTGCTAGCCACCTCTACATATATTGTAACAGACTTACATGGAATATATGAGAATCAGAGAATGTTTATGTGATGTGACACATGTGTAACGAAAACTACAACCAAACACCATTGATCCCAAGTTTTCCATCAAATTTGGCACTTTTCCCCCATCACCCACACCAGAGATTAAGGAGCCACCCTTGCTTTCTTCTAAATTGTTAAGTTTCTATTCCCCATATCATATATAGGAGAGAGTCTTTTTTATATCAGAATTAATAAGTAACAGATCCCAACAAAATATAACTCTAATTTTTAATAAATAATTTATATGAATTAATAGAAATATTTAACTTGAATGAAGATTTACAATTGATAAGTCAATTATATTTTAAAGACATGATTTTTTTTATATTTTAACTACAATTAAATGTTCACATTTGATTCATTATTTAAAAAGTGGCAAATCATTTTAAGTTTTTCTAATAAATAAATTTAGATTAGCTTTAATGTTAATTTACAACTAGTAGATGTATTATGTTTTTAATATCATATTTAAACGAAGTATGATTCTTTATTTTATTTTAAAAAATTTAACCAATAATAAATATTTATATTTGGTTAGATAGATTCAAAACTAATGCAATTATATCAATATCATAATATTTAACGCTAAAATAACTTAAATCAATTTTATTTATATTTATTTATTCAAATATTTAATGTTGCATGTGCAAAGAAGAGAATTTAATATTTTTATTGGTTTATTACTATATCACTATTAATTTTTCATTTCTTTTATTAAATTCAGTTCCTTACTTTTTGGAAGAGGTAATTTGGAAAAAGTTGAATATATGAAAAGGTAATAATTTTTATTTTAAAATTTATTAGTTTTATTTGAAATTACCATTAATATTTAAAAAGTATATATAAATGATGCATTTACTTAATACATCATTATAATGTGTATAATAAGTTAGATTTTATTATTAAAACAATTTCATTCATACTTACAAAATTACCTTTAATTTAATTATATTTGTTGAAGGTTTCAATAGATGTTTTAGTGATAACAAAATATAATTACTACTAACGAGTGAGCATCTTTGGAATTATCAAGTAGTTAAGTGAATTATTTTGAGTTGTAAAATTTGATTGGGCATTATATTATTATAGTTAGGCCTAGGCAGCCCAGGCACGAGGCTAGAAATTTTCAAAAAATAAGGTCAAGGCCTGATTAACCCAAGCTAAACTCGAACTTTATTGTCATCTCTAATTATACTTGGGGGTGATTCAAGTGAGATTGAAGTATCTCTTCACTTTAGAAGAAAATTATAAAATGTTTTCTCTTTATCAAGAAAGATTACACAAATATTATGCTTTAACTTGAAATAAGAATTATAATAGAATTCTAAGAAGAGTCTTAGAAGTTGACGTAAGAAAGGGTTGTTTGTCAAATCACTATAAATCACTTTGCTTTCTCTTTTTCTTGTCCTTTTTAAATTATTATTTGATTGTTTAATTGATTTATATTTTAAAAAAATCCTTTTATTCATATATATATAAACACCTAATTTACCCCCTTCTTAAATGTTACTAAGGACTAACAAGCAATATCAGAACATGCCTATCAAGCTAGCAATTATGATGAAATCATATAGCAAAGATCAAGATGATATATTTAGGAGCATCATCATCATATTCAACAAAAAGGACAAAGCATTAGTTGAGCACTTTTCTTTGATGATAAAGATTACCTTTATTGAAAAAATAGGATGAGATTGTAACACCTTAAAAATCTCGATACTTTTTAGGTCATGAATAGTATATCCCAAGGTCAATAGTGACACTTAGGACTCAAACTACATTTTATTTTATTTGGCATCAGATAATATTATTCAATGATAACCCGAAGATCAAATTAGAGCACAAAACGAGTTTGTTTTGAGAGTTTGACCAAAAGTTGACCAGTGGTTAAAATTTGACCTGAGAAAGGATGAAAGTAAAACCCAAAATATTAATGGAAATAAATGATATTAATTAAGGTCTTTATATGGCGTTGATATTTTTCTTATGGGTATTTTTTATTGAGAAGAACAAAAAATGGATTTAAAGTTAAAGTTAATTTTGGATCTTTACATAAAAAAAAGGGAAAAGGTTATTAAGGGCCTATATGACATAAATTGCCTCCTAACACTCTTCTTCACCAAAGATAGCTGAGAACAAGCCTTCTCCTTTCTTCTCCATTTTTCTTTCATTGTCAAGCCAATTTTTTTAAACCCCCCAAATCACCTATTTAACAGTAAATCATCAACATATGGCCCCTAAACTCACCATATCAACAAAAAAATTAGGAAAAGATGAAGAAAAGGTATATGAGTGTTTTTGATGAATAGTACCAAAAAATTTATAAGGTAAGTTAATGGAGTTTTACTTATTTTTAGTACATAATTTTGGTGTTGTTTCATGCATTGATGAATAAAATGCATGAAATCAAATGTTTATGCAATATTATGAAGATAAAGAAGAGGAATTGAATGAGAGAGAGAAAGATAAAGAGAAGGAATAAGGAATTGATGGTGAAATTGAAGTTGACGGAAGCCTGATTTGAAGAATTGGACATCAATTTGGTATGCGTTCTTGCAATTCTATTTTTTCTAAAAATTGAGTATTAGGTAATTTAGGATTGTTGAGTTAAAATTGGACGTTCATGAAATTGTTGTTAAAAATATTTAATTAGAATGTAAATGAAGTAGTATATGTGATTAATTTAGACTTTGGACTTATAATTTGTATTTTCCTCAATTTGCATATATTATGTTTGAATTGGGAAACTTGATATACATGTTATTTTTTACTATTTGGTGAGATGAATATGTTTTGAATGTTGTATGAACTAAATTAAAACCAATAATGGAAGAAAAAAAGACATTTGCTTTGGTCGAATATGGAATAGCTTGAATTGACTATTACGTGTGTTTATCATTAAATTTCAATGAAATTTAATTAGGTTTGCCCCTAGTAAAATAGATAGGAAGGTGATAGCATGCCAATTAAGGAGTTAGCAGTACTGCGTCATAATATGTGTTATTAGACTGTATGGCTCCGAGAGTTTGGTTCCAGTGTAAGACATTTGATTTGTGTTATGAACTGCATGGCTTCGAAAGCTTAGTTCCAATATGAATGTATATATAAAGAAATGGACCGTATGGTTCCGAAAACCCAGTCTTGTATTTTAAAATCGCACTTATCCAGCTCGGTGATGCAATTCTTTTAGATTTTACTTTGGGGCAATTACAGAAAATAGATAAATGCATGATTAATGATTAAAGAACTTCAAATGAAAGTAGTAATTGAATACACAATTTATTGATCATTGTATAATTAGATATGAATTATTATAATAGATACTTGCTTGTATTTCATAAATTGATTTTAAATGCCCATTTTTGCTTAGAAATAAAAGAAGATATTTATATTTGAAAAATATTTTATGTTATATATGTTATGGTGGAATGAATTAAATTGAATTAGAAATAGAATTGTTTGAACACCACTAAACCTAGAGCTTAGCTTGTGGATTTTCTTTCCATGCGTAGGTTTTAAAGAGAATTAGAAGAAAGCATGGTGGATCGACTACAAGACAAGAGTCACATAGAGGATCTTTTGGAAGACTTGGAGGTGGATGTACTATAAAATGTTATTTTTATTTTTGGTTATGACATCTACACATAAAGAAGTGAAGGATTACATAATTTTATTGTGAATTATATATGAAAGTTATGTATGAAATTTGGTTTAGATGAGTGGAAATGTATTGGAGGATGGGTAAATTTTTTTGGAGATGGATAGTTGAGTAGCATGCATGAGAAGTGTATTGAAGTTTTTGCAAGAGGTTTTAAGTAAATATAGAGGACATCCTGTCAAAATTTTTATAAAGTGAATAGTAATTACTAGAATAATGAGGTTTTAAATAGAAAAAGTTGTAGTTCAAAGTATTAGGTATTTAAGAATAAGGTAACACTCGGTATGTCGATTCCATTATCAGGTATGGGGTGTTACATTTAGTGGTATCAGAGTTCGGTTTAGGCGGTTTTGGGTCTACGATTAAGTAAATAAAGGAAAAGTGAATTGTGTACATGCCAAATGAAGGATCATATGAGAATATGATGTGACTCTAATATTGATCCACCCTTTTTGTCTGTTATAGACTGAAGAGTGGAATTAGGCCCTTTGGGAGCCGCTAAGGGAGAGAAGGAAAGTCATGCCTTAGCTAGTGATATAGATAGGGGCATGGCGGGGAAGTCAGCATAGGTCGTACCACCACCTGTCTGTCAACCAGTTCCTAACCCGGTAGAGGTTTTTCAAACTATAGTTCCTAACCCGGCAAAGGTTTTTCAAACTATGGTGGACTATTTAAAACAACAGATGGTTACCGCACTTCCTGTACAGCCACAACCACCTCTTCCACTATAGAAGCTTACATTGGAGAAAGCCAAGAGGTTGAGAGCAAAGGATTTTCTAAGGGAGTCATCAGTTACTGCTCCAGATACTGAGTTTTGGCTAATTAAGATAAAGAGAATTTTTGATCTTCTCCATTGCACACTGGAAGAGAGATTGGAGTGTGTGAATGGTCTTCTTCAGGGACTAGCATATCAGTGGTGGGAGTCCATTAAAAGGCTTGTTCCACCACAAGATCTTACTTGGAATTACTTTTTATTCCAATTTGCAGATAAATATATAGGGGAGGCTTATAAGGATGAGATGAGGGATGCATTCCTTCATTTGAAATAGAGGTATAGGATAACATCATAATATGAGAAAGAGTTTGATAGATTGAGTATGTATGCAAAGATATTAATTCCTACGGGGGCAGATAAGTGTGAGAGATTCGAAACAGGCCTCCACTATGACATTAAGAAACTCCTTGTTGCACTGCATATTAGGGATTATGGAGAGATGGTAAAAGCAACTTTGAGGCTTGAAAATGTTAATGTTAATGAACATAAATGTAGAAATAAGGGACAACAGATGAGGAGTCAGGGACAATCTAGTTCATCCTTCTCAGCTAGTAAGAAGCAAAAGGGTTTAGGGTCTCAGGCTCCAGCACAAACGCAGACATCCTACTGCCAATCAGGCTAGAGTCAGAGATCAATGGTTAGGGCAGGACAACCGACCCACTTATAGCTAGTGCAATAGGTGGGTCAGGACGTGGGGTAGTTATCCCATGTGAGCATTGTGAGAGGAAACATGGCGAACAATGTTAGAAGATGATGGGAGCATGCCTACGATGTAGATCTATGGAGGATTTTCAGAGAGATTGCCTTGGTAGATGGTATCAAACAGTTAGTCAATCAGAGAGACCAGTTCCTATATCACCAAGGTGCAAAGGTAGAAGCACGAGAGCTAGTTCTAGTGCTAGTGGTCAGAGGGTCACATCAAAGATAGTTGAATGAACCTATTACCCGTACTCCAGCTCGTACATATGCTATGCGGGCCTGTGATAACTAGGATGCCTCAGATGTAATTGTAGGTACTTTTACTATCTTTAACATTTCATAGACTCAGGATCTACACATTCTTATATATGTATGTCATTGCCTGAAAATGTGGGGTTACTTATTGACACTCTTGAACATGACAAATCCTTTGGTCATAATGTGGTGATAAATAGGGTTTGCAAGAATTTTTCGTTAAGAATACAAGGTTACGAATTTCTTGATGATTTGGTTGAACTATCTTTCCGTGAATTTGATGTGATCCTTGGTATAGACTGGTTATTTATACATCATGTAGTGATGTGATCACAGTTATTGGCGAAAAGTTAAATTTTCTCTCAGATGTTATATCAACAATAATAGCAAAAGGGCTTATTAGAAAGGGGTGTGTAGCTTATTTAGCTTATTTTCTTGAAGCTACAAAGGATGATCCTAAAATTCAAGATATATCAACTGTATATGACTTCCAGGATGTATTTCCTGAGGAGTTGTCAGGGTTACCACCAGAAAGAGAAGTTGAATTTTCTATTGATGTGATACCTGGTATAGCACTAGTATCCATTGCATCATATCTGATGACACCCACAAAACTTAAGGAATTGAAAATCCAACTACAAGAACTTCTTGAGAAGGGTTTTATACACCCTAGTGTGTCTCCTTGGGGTGCACCTGTGTTATATGTCAAGAAGAAAGATGAGTCTCTTAGACTATGTGTGGATTACAGACAATTGAATAAAATGACTGTGAAGAATAATTATCCACTGCTTAGAATAGATGACCTTTTTATCAGCTTAAAGGTGCAGGTATTTTCTCTAAGATTGATCTGAAATCAGGATATTACCAGTTGAGAGAAAAGGAAGCAGATGTCCCGAAGATAACTTTTAGAATGAGATATAGGCATTATGAATTTTTAGTGATGCCTTTTGGACTTACAAATGCTCCAGCAGCCTTTATGGATCTTATGAATTTCATTTTTTGTCACTTGGATCAATTTGTGGTAGTCTTCATTGATGATATCTTGGTTTATTCTAAGAACCGAGGAGAGTATAACGAGCATCTAAGAATTATTTTGCAGACTTTGAGGGATAAATGACTTTATGCCAAGTTCAGTAAATGTAAATTTTGGCTTGATGAAGTTTCTTTCCTTGGTCATGTCATATCAGCAGATGGGATTAGAGTTAATCCTAAGAAGATAAAAGTCATTCTAGAATGGAAGTGTAACACCTCACTCCCGCGTGACCTGAACCCGACATCGTTGCTGATATCCGAGTCCGTGCCCCGCGAGGGTGGCGTGCTACATCAGTTAGTCGAAACTCAGTATAATTTTTTTATTACACTCATGTGCGCGGAATAGACAGTAAACAATCTGAGCCCACGTTCATAAATAAACATTTTCAGTTATTACAATCATTCAATAATAATTTACAAAATCCATTTAATGTACAAAAACAACAGGACCACATTGGGTCCACTATAAATACAAAGCATCATTTTACAAAGATTGTGGAATACAATTCTATGGGACACTAATGCAGAAGTGAACTGATCCCGACCTCTACCTTTCACTTGGCTGCAGTAGATATACTCCCGTGTCTAACGGGGGTACTCTTTAAGGCCTAAAAAATATATGCAAATTTTGGGTGAGTTTTGCGAACTTAATGAGGAACCATTATCGATGGTTCGCCCAATTCATGCATCATACAAACACTTCACAGTAATATCACAGTCAAAAATACCATGTCATTACATACAAGCAAATCACAGTTTTGGAAGTCATTCTGGCCTTGTTCCCATTTCAAGTATTCAGTCAAGTATGAATGCAATGCACATGTGACACTTTCCCAGTTTATTACAGTGTTGTGACCGAGCGCATAAACAGTGAATAGTGTACAGTAGACGCGTCTAGGAAGTAAGACTCCTTTCGAGCTCAAGGCTCGTTTTCAGTATCAGTGGCGACTCTGGTCACAACTGTTGTTATTATCCGTTAATGCCTTTGTGTATGAAATGCACATGCCCAATTAACAGTCAGTATCACATATAGTACAATTATTCCATCAATTGAAATTGAGCACGTCACAATTAAGTAGTAATTGTACAATCAATTCATATAGCACAATTTCACACAGTAGAAGCAAGTCATTGATCATAGTATATTACAGTAATCGCAAACAATGCACAATTTGCACATCAAGAACACTTATATGTCAGCTCTTCCAATTCATCGGACCATCTGTGTCCAGAATCCAGTCATAAACAACACAGTTCTGTTCTAATCCCACCATTATCCCCACAGTACACATATAATAATTGAATGAACCACCTAAGTTACTCACCTGTAATTTTGAGCTAATACCTGGAAGTCTCAATGACGTCAGTGGATCGACGCTCCAAAAGTACCTCTATAACAGTTACAATATAAAAATATTACCAATTTCTCAATCAGAACTAGTTAATGATGCACATGCAGCAATTAGAAGGTTCACAATGCATGTTCATGAGATTCCTGGCCCTAATCCAAAATTTTCCATCATCAAAGTCCGGCTAAAAAATTAGAAATCTAACGGCATCGAAATTACTCAATTCGGGCCTCCATAAGTTCAAAAATCAATAAAACAGTGATAAAAAACAATAAACCGGACCCACGTCAATTTTCCGTCTAAAAATTCCCAATTCCTTATAAAATGAAATTCAATATTCTACGAATCCGATGTCTCAAGAATCAGGTCAATCGGACGTCGGATGGACAAGATATAAGCAAAAGAAGCTAAAAAAAATCAATTAAATATAAAAACAGAAAACCCATCTCGCACTCGAGAGGCGTCGCCCTCCCGAGTTGGCGCCGGAAACGGCTACGTCGCACTCGCGAGGCGATTGCCGGCTGAAAACCAGCCACTCGTGATCGCGATCGGCTCGCGATCGCGACCCATACGCCCGTTCGAGCCGTTCACGCTTGCGACAAGCTCGAGCCCGCCAGCCGTTGCCCAACCGATTAGCTCACGATCGCGAGCTGCTCGCGACCGCGAGCTTCTGCCTTCTCCTTCCCTTTTTCTCAGTTTTCAACCGAAATTCAAATACCCATAACTTTTTGCATACAATTCAGAAAATTACAAACCATATCTCGTTGGAAAGATCATGAAAAACTCTACAAGTTTCATGAAGACCATAAAAATCAATTTCACCCCTAAGGGTGTCA
>JANKOE010000002.1:10818889-10832766 GCA_026284465.1 Erythroxylum citrifolium | reverse complement strand
AATATTTTTATATAATTAATAATAAATTGTATATAATTAATAAAAATAAATAAAATTTTAATTAATAAAAATAGAAAATATATTTAAAAATTATTCTTTAATTGTTTGTATATATTTCAATATAAATAAAAATAAAAATAAAATATTTTTATATATAAATTACATAGAATAAAATAAATAATAAATAATAATAATATTTTTATATAATTAATAATAAATTGTATATAATTAATAATAAAATAATAAAAGCAACAACCATTTTAATATAAGGGGTATGATAGTCATTTATTAAACATTACATTCTATTTCATCCATCTTCCAAACAATGTTTTACTATATTACGTTATGAACCCTTTTATACTTCCCCGACAACTTTTCACGATATTACTTTTCATTATATTATAAACCGTTCCGTTCCGTTCCATCACATTACATTCCATTCCATTAATTAACTTCCAACCAAACAGACCCTTAACATAGGTGACTTTTCATGGGTTTCCTGTGATGGACGACTCATTTTTGGGACTGGTTTAATGTGGACGTAATGTTGATTGTCTTTGAAGTGCTTCCTGGCGTATGGTTCTAAATTCTGATAGGAAATATAGTTGCTAAATCACATTCTCACGTTTACTGTAAAATGACCAAGTTTAGGCCTTCTTTGAGACATGATTCTTGTCACTGAACTTGTTTGAAGATTTGGACAGGAAGAATAAACATAATCCAGGTCCAATATAATCTTTAATGCTGTGTGCCTCCAAAATGTTGATTTAAAATTTGTAGAATTGCCTAGTTTGCGAAGCATATTGTAAAAGAATCTTATGGTAAACACGTGGATAAGCTTGCTCAGCTCATCTTCAAATCCCTTTTTGTGCCATCCTGTATTAATTAGTTAATTTAACGGTCCTTGGTTTCTATGATAACTTCAAAACGTGAGATTCATGGCTGAAAGGAAAACAGTGACATGGCTTGTAAATGCATCAAGACTTGTTTGGACTCATTTACATAGGAAGCAACTTAGGAAACTTACGCTTTAAAGTTTGAGCTGTAACAATATTTATATGTTTCTTCTTGACTGTTCATGCATGCACTCACACACACACATATATACACATTCATTTAGCATGAATTGATTATTGGTAGCTCTTCTTCTGATCTTTTAATCTCCATTTGTTGTGTGTGTAATTGGATTCTTGCTTTGACTGCGTCTCAGTTATCCAAGCAAGTCATGAATACTGGAACACCGTGATCATAGACAAAAGAAAATTTGGAAAGTGACCTTTCATTAATAAGTTGGAGTTGAGAAACAGTTCTGTGAATTCATTGTTTGGTTATATTTCAAATGCATTTTCGGATGTTACTTTTTATGTATTCATTTTTATCATTTCCTTCTTGATGTGGACTTTATCCTTTTCCTCTTCATCAATAGTTTGATATTCAATGCCTGCTTACTTTGCAGTGGTTCTCATTTTGGTCAATCAGTATTTGAAAAATAGCTCAGATGGTATGTTCGAGCATTCGCAGCTTGTTGGAAGTGCTTGGCAGTGGGCATATCCAGCTCTGTGCTTCTCATGCGGTTATTTTGCATATGACCAATTGGACATGCTGTATTATCGTCTATATAATGGTTTAATCCCTTCTATTCTAGTACACCACTTGGTACTCCTCATTTGCGTTACTCTGGCTCTCTACCGAAATGTCACTATCAACTACCTTATTCTCACTTTGATTTGCGAGGTAAGTTTTCAGCTTCTGGTTTATAGTTCTTATATGTAGTTATCAGCCCTCTCTGTCACATAAATATACACACCACGGATATGCATCATATAGGGAAATTATGATATATGGTATGACAAACTAAGCATGAGCTTTTCTAGTTATGTTAATGATTAGCTGGCTAATTTAACATATCCCTCTCTAGATACATAAAGAATTTTCTGTATGGAGCTAGTGAAAGCTAAATCTGGTGCCACCTGAAACCAATTAACCCAAGGATAGATATGGAAATTTTGGGATTATATGAACTTCCTATCCAATGTTGGACAAAACTTCTACATATGCTTCATGAGTAAGTGTATGAAAACGTAAATGACTGGAACTCCTACTCCTCATCCTTTTCTGCTACTTATTATATTTAAGTATTCGTAGAAATTGGATGCATCTCTAAAATATAAAACTGAGAATGAAGTTATTTTTCAAAATGCAGTTACATTCAATCTTCCTACATGTGAGGAAAGTGCGGCGAATGGCTGGTTTTCGAGATGCTAGGAGCAAAATTATGAAAGTGGAATGGTTTCTTAACTGGACGACTTTCACATTTGCAAGGTTTGTGCCTCATGTTCTCATCACTGTCAAGCTAATTGTGGATGCTTCCAAGTTCAAAAGGGGTGTGGAGTTACCGCTTGCTCTTTTTGGGATGGCTGGAATGAATTTGCTTAATGCTGGTCTTGGCATTGACCTTTATAATGCATTCGTAAGAGAAATCAATCCACAGAAAAGTAGTCATGATCGTGAATAACTGAAAATACAGTAAGTACATATTTCCTTCACATTTTTTCATTAGATTTGTGCTTTGCATTTATTATCTAAGATTTCTATCGGTCCTTGTACCAAAGAAGGATGAATTGTATACTGACCATACTGAAATCAGAGGTCAAATGTGATCTCTGGTTATTAGATTCTAAGCATTCCGTGAGGGTCCAGCCTCCATTAAACCAAGCGCTTAATAAAGTACGATTTACATTCATTCTTCAAATGTGGCTGCTTTGTGAAGTGAAAAAACTGGTAGAGGAGCAGAAAGGTCCCACCGGGATTCGAACCCAGGTCGCTGGATTCAAAGTCCAGAGTGCTAACCACTACACCATGGAACCCTTGCTGATGCCCTGATGCGCAATGTGTTGTTTCTAATAATTGGTAAAAATTAAACTAACTTGCAATTGCCCCTTGTCAACTTCTCTATGGAAAGTCTAGCACCTGTAACCAACTCCAACGTTACCTTCGTCACCGGAACTACTATCTTAGGCCGACAACAATTATTATCACAATCATCCTATTGAAATAGAGTTAATAGAAAAACAGAGATTTTAGTTTACTATACACAAGCAAAAAGAAACGTTCTTGTGATTCATTGGAAGCAAATGTGAACACGAACTGAGAAATATTGAGCGGGCTTTGTGATGCAGCTATCAGTAGAGCTTGGAAGAGATGTGTTGGTCCTGGGGATCACTTAGGCCTCTATCGGTATAAAACCAACCAGCCCACCAACTGTGGCACGACAGGACGGGTCCCTACTGCATCACATAATACAACTTTGCTTTGTTGTTCAAGAGTGATGACAACCGTGACTATGTTTGTGGTCCGTGTCTCCCAATAACTGGGTGGATTTTCTGAGTTTATATGGAAAGGGGTGAGAATTCTAGAACGCGTGTCTCCTGTCAAACGCGCTGTTGCATCTTGTTCACAAATTCATTCCTGAAGATATGTTACATCTATAATCTACGTGCGGTTCCAACTCTCTCCTTTGATTCTGCCAAAAATATTACATGAAAAAAGGTTAAAACAGAAAAGCCAAGTGTTGCTTGCTGCGGTGAATACCTAAATACTTGTTCAAACATAAAATCTAAAACAAAGTTGTACAAGAAGCGACGTGGTCACTCTAGTTGCCCGTCATCTACTCTGGCACCATATCCACAATCTCGAGCACACATTTTACTATCCGTCCTTAAAGGCCACACCTCCACACAGACACCATGTTAGAATCAGATCCATCTTTTCATAATATTTCTTCGCCTCCAAGAGGATTAAGAAACTTGTAAGACTGTAATGGCACAGACCATGCTGCTCATGTCTGGAGTCTCAACAGGGCTTGTAGTGAATTTGAAGAGAGACCCTTTACTCCAGTCCCAAGTTCAGAGACTTAGGCCTCTGTCATTCTCTAGTCTCTTGTTCAATCCTTTTACTAGTTCCACTGTTTGTTCTGTGTCTTCTTCCAAGTCATTCACTACTCTTGCTCTCTTCAAATCGAAAACCAAAGCAGCTCCCAAGAAGGTTGGTTTATGTTTGGTGTTATCTTTTCTTGCTGTCATTACTATTCTGGATATTTGATCTATAGAGTACCTGCTGTTACTTGTTACTGATTCTTCAGTTTCCATAGACACAGGTTGCTCCAAAATCAAAGCCAAGGATTGAAGATGGAATTTTCGGTACCTCTGGTGGAATTGGTTTCACTAAGCAGAACGAGCTCTTTGTGGGTCGGGTTGCGATGATTGGTTTTGCCGTAAGTGCACCTAATTCTTTATACACACACTTCTCAAAATTCGTCTCATTATAATGGTTTTTAAAGTCTTGCTCTACAATTGTTAATTAAGTAAACTGTAAGGATAGTAAAGCAATGGAAGAATCTGTTAAGACATGAGAGATTGTTACAGCTTACTGTGTTAGCTTCCATAGTCATGTTTTAAGGTGTGAATTGTGATTGTACTTGAATTAGTGTTCGAGTGATTAAGACCATTTAGTAATTGTTGTAGAAACTCTCCCCTGTAAGGACATGGAAAAAACGGTGTACTAGTATAATAATCTGAGCACTTAGAGTGATGAAATGTTCCTGTTTCTATATTCTACTTGGTTGATGGGCCTGATTTTGATTGTCTTTCCTTTGTCTAGTTCTGATATAGTGATATATGTCACGCATTAAACTAAGATAAGTTTACTGACATTGGAACTTGATGCTTTCATAGCCATGAAACTTATATCCAAGCTTTGCAGGCATCTTTGTTGGGTGAAGCAATAACAGGAAAAGGAATTCTAGCCCAGTTGAATCTGGAGACAGGAATTCCCATTTATGAAGCAGAGCCGCTTCTTCTCTTCTTCATCCTTTTCACTCTTCTTGGAGCCATTGGAGCTTTGGGTGATCGTGGCCAATTCGTGGACGAGGAACCAGCTGGTCTTGAGAAGGCAGTGATCCCTCCTGGAAAAAGCATTCGGGGAGCTCTTGGTCTCAGCGAACGTGGTAATCCCTCGAGAACATCAAGTCTCACTGTACCATTTTAAGTACACTACCCACGTTGTGTTCTAATTAAGTTTTGCAATGTTTCTTGGTGTGCAAGGTCCTCTGTTTGGATTTACAAAGTCCAATGAGCTCTTCGTTGGGAGACTGGCACAACTTGGTATAGCATTCTCTTTGATTGGAGAAATCATTACAGGTAAGGGAGCTCTAGCACAACTGAACATCGAAACAGGCATTCCCATTAATGAAATCGAACCCCTCGTGTTGTTCAACGTTGCCTTCTTCCTTGCTGCTGCTTTGAATCCTGGATCTGGCAAGTTCTTTTTGACTGACGAGGAAGAGAATTGAATGAACTAGTTCTTCTTGTTGTTGTGCTTGTAAGAAACTACATTGCAATCTAATTCCAGAAAAATGATATCTTCTCTACGATTCATGTTAGCAATCAAGCAAGCCTTAAATCATCCAGCTGTTATGTTAGCACTAGCAGACAATGTAGAATTTCAGTAAAATTAGCAAGATCTCAAGCATATACCATCATCTAGTGATTATTAGTGTTATCTAAAATAATATTTTTATTATTTATAATAATGATTATCACTAAACTTTGTGAAATAATGACTATCAAAATTTTTTAATGATCAATTATTTTTCATATAAAATAGTAAAATAAAACTGCTTGGCATTGGGACGAATATTTCTATAGTATTGTGGTCGATGATTGAAATTTTTACAATCATTGGTTACATTTCTTAATTATATGCCTAACGAAACTATCATAATTACATAATTTAAAAATAAGATGATATTAGGAACCTTTTAATATTTTTAGTAAACTGAAAGTGATATAATATTAAAATTTAATATTAGCATGACATTTTTTAAATGGTTATAATTGACCGTAATATTCATAAAGATAAACGGTTAAAAATTGGGTCTAAATCATAAATGATGATGTGGAGTATCACTTTGTTGCATTTGGTCTTATTAAAAAACTTAATCGGTTTAGTCAGTTCAATTATAAAATTTTTGAATCATTTAATTTTTTGGTTCGGTTTTAAAATTTTTAGTTTGATTTATTTTAATAACTTTTATTGAAAAAAATGATCAATTTATTAATTAACTTGTCAATATTATTAATTAATAAGTTCCTATAAATTAAAAAATAAATAATTTAGTAATTGTTTTTAATTAAACTTTAAATTAATATCTATTGGACCTTTTAAATTTTAAACCTCTTATCTTATCAATTTAACTTTCGGTCCGATTTTTAAAACATTAAAAATTTAGAGTAGAAAAAGTAAAATAGAACATTAATATTTAATATATTTGTGTTTAAATAATACAAAACTCTTGTACTTCGTGCTTTTGTTATAATCTTCATATTTTTAAAGAAAATAAATTTGGAAAATGGTCCATATGTTTTCATACTAATATTGTATCTACGGTACAATAATTTAATTAATAAATGTATAAATAAAATTTTCATTTAAATCGACCCCATTACAGTTCTTGCATCACACAATTGCACGTGTATGTATGTAGACCAAGGATTGCTGAAATTGACCCTGGGACTTCTTTAAACTTAAAGAGATATCTACTTTTGATATGAAAAATAGTGGACAACCACAAGCTCATCACAAAGCAGGTCGGCCAAATTAGCACAAAATGCAATAATGTTCATGTAGAAGGCATAATTATGTGATGGGTAAAGCATCTGTCGGTGCCTCGGTGGCGTGTGTTAGTTTAAAGCTGTGGGATTCGTCGTTGGAATTTGTTGACGCTTTGAAGAAGCTTATATTATTCTCCCACTTATTTAAAATAAAAATCGTTTTTAGAAGAATGTATATTTATTAAAAAGGTTAATAAAATATTTGATATGTTCTTATTGATTGCATGTTAAAGGGTAATTTTGGAAGTAAAATTATAAACATACATAAAAAGTCACGATCGAAATTTATTTTGAATAATTAAAATCTATCTAAAATGACTTTCATTTTGAATAAGAGAAAGTATTTTATTTACGAATATTAATTGATCCAACATTATTTTCACTTACAAATAATTACCATACTTTAACATGTCTTTGAATGAACAGTAAGCCATAATTCAAATCCTCGGCGCCCCCACTAATTAGTTCACTTCCAAAGGCTTTACTTTTATGTTTCTTTTGTAAGCATAATTACCACATAGACATAATTACAATAGTCCTTTAATCTGAAAATTTTATGTTTTTTATCAAAAATATAAAATAGGAATTACATACTTTGATCGATGACTTTAGTTTAATTGTAATTGAGAAAAACCTTTCCAAATAATTGAATACAGAGAAACTTGATTTCTCTCTTCTTTCTTTCAATAGTCCTATCTTTTGATGGTACAAACGTAAGGAGAGGTGTGTGGGCAAGAGAGAGGACCAATTTCTATGAAATAAAGATATCTTAATTGTTCCCATCAAACAGTAAGTTTAAAGACAAAACCTTATCTTATTCAATCAAATTAACTAATCAAAATTTAACACTTAATATTATTAAAACTATAAATATTAATGAGCCACATATTATATGTAGGTTTTACATTCTTTCACTTGACTCATTAATTGAAAAACATTATATCATGGTTTAATAATAAATAGACATTATGTGCATAAACTTTGTTAAATTCTTTAATGTTGATTATATCATAAATTACAATCAAACAAAGATATTGTTGAAAAAAATTGTTAATTACCCTTTATTGTATAAATCTGTAATTAGTTAGAGCGATAGTCTATTATGAAGTTAGTTACAGAATTCTACAACTCTTCCATTCAGTCGACACGTATATTAGTTTTTACCATCTGCAGTTATATAAACATAGTCCAGTTCTCTGTAGAGAGATGGGTCATTTTCATTATGAATACACTCTATTCAAGTTTCACGTTCTTCTTGTTTTTTATTAATTAATTATGATACTTAATCATGGTATCAGAGTTAGGTTACTTATTTTTTTTGATCCAACTACCATCACCTCGAATTTAAACTTTTTCCTTGGCCATCAAATTAGATCGTAATAATTACTTAGTATAGACGTCTCAAGTGTTACTAATACTAAGAGGATTTGGTCTCGATTTATTCATCGATGAGAGGGTATCACCATCATCAAAGTTTGTGCTGAATTCAACGTCGCTAGATGGATCATTATCAGGAAAAACAATTCCACCGAATGTATTGCCTAGAGTAAACAAGAACAGATCATTTTAGACTAGTTGCGATCCTCAATATCTGAACCTGCTCTCAATCAACTTGTTAACTGCGATACGTCATATGAGCTATGGAAATCCATTAAGGTAACATACGCATCACAGTCTCGAGCAAGAGCCCTTCAATTAAAAATTTAGTTACAAACTACTAAGAAGGGATCCATGAGCATCACTGAATATGTTAATAAAATCAAAGACATTGCTGATAATCTAAATTCAATCGGAAGTGTGGTGTCTGATGAAGATATTATAATGTATGTAATGGCTGGACTTGGTATTGAATATGATTCTGTTGTTGCTAGTGTCACAAAAAATACTGATAAATTTAGTGTGAATGAAGTTTATGCAATACTAATGAACTAAAAAGCTCGTCTAGAACAATACATGAATACGATGTTGCAGCCACTGTTGATATGCATAACCCTTCAGCCAATATTGCTATTACTGGACATCAAAGAGGAAGAGGTCCAGATTACACTCAAACTTCTAGAACTCTTTTCAACCAAAACCATGGAGGAGGCTGAAACAATAGAGAACAAGGAAGAGGTTACAGAGGCAGAGGACGTAGGCACAACAGACCAGTATGCTAGGTTTGTGGCAAACCTGGACACACAGCAGCAATTTGTTACTATCTGTATGATTCAAATTACCAAGGACAGTCTCAACAACAGCAACCAAATCAGTAAATGTCTCAGGGGCAACAGTATCAACCATCACAAATGTCAGCCATGATTGTCACGCTCCAAACAGTAACAGATCCAAACTGGTTCCTTGATAGTGGAGCAACACATTGTGTTACTAACAGTCTTGAAAATTTGCAGATCAACAAGAATGAGTATTCAGGAGGTCAAGGTCTCACTGTAGGTAATGGCTAACAACTGAACATCATGCATTTTGGCCAAGTTCTTTACCTACCCCCCAATCTAATATCTAGTTAAACCACATCTTGCATGTCCCTAAAATAACCAAGAATTTATTAAGTGTCCACAAACTCACTAATGATAATCTTGTTTTTGATGAATTTCACAAGGATCTATGTTTAGTCAAGGATATGAGAACGGGGAAAGTTCTTCTCAAGGGTATAACTAAAGATGGATTATACTGTCTTCCTCTTCCTCAAGCTGCTCACTCACCTCACTCCACAACCACCTATCCTACTGACTTTAGTCCAAAAACCTATATGTCTAGCCTAAATAAAACAGATACACTTAAACTTTGGCATACTAGATTTGGTCACCCATGAGAGTTTGTGGTAAAATCTGTTTGAAGCTTATCATATACGTTTCAGTAATGGTATGTTTTTGGATTTTCGTGATGCCTGTCAACTAGGAAAAAACCACACATTACCTTTTCAACATGCACAAAATAAAACCACCTATCCTCTACAACTCATACGTGCAGATTTATGGGGTCCTGCACCTATAGCCTCAAAACAAGGCTTTGTTAGTATCTACAAATTCTAGATGATTTTTCGAGATATAGTTGGATTTATTAGTTAAAAAACAAATTCCAAGCATCTGAGTTTTTCAAAAACTTCAAAGCAATGGCAGAAAAACAGCTTGATAAACCCATTAAAAGTGTTCAAACAGATTGAGGAGGTGAATTTATAGTTCTTAAACCTTCTTCACCTCTCTTGGTATCTTATTCCAACATCCATGTCCTCACACTCACCAACAAAATGGGAGAGTAGAGAGGAAACATAGAGACATTGTAGAGAAAGGCCTAACTCTTTTAGCACAAGCTTCTTATTAGTCAACAACTTGGATACAATCTTAAGTTTAATTGATTAACAGCTTTAAGAACTAAGAAATCAATGAATAAGACAACACATGTACAACATGCATTTAATCAAGTTAATAATCTTCTTAGAATTTCCAAACTCGTAAATATGTTAATCTAATTGCCACATTGGATTAGCAAAACTAAACGTCAAATCCTACTAATCTGGCTATAAATTAAATAAATCAATTTCTAGTTGCGCACCCTAGAAATTAATCAATTCAATCCTGCAAAGCAATTTGGAAGACATTTAATATTCATCAATGAAATAAACTTTATTTAGAAATCTCACACATACTAGATGATAATATGGTTCCCTTCAATTAAGAATAAAGATTTAGCTACTCATAACAAAAGTAAAAATCAACAGAAGAATAGCTAAATAAAAAGTTTCCATTCCTAGTCTTTTTCCAGAAAAACACGAAAAATCCTAAAAAACAGAAAACTATTGCAGGAACGTAAAAAACTCTTCGAAAATGTCAATAGTGAATATGTTTTTAATGATTTTCAAATGTCCTCCCTTTTCCCTCCTCTCGTAATCTTCAGCAAATACATTCCTCACATATTCAGGTCACAGATCCCTATCAACAAGGCAACAACTTGATTCCCAAAATCATGAAGATCTTAGGTGGATCGAATCTGATTTCAAAATAAGATTTTGCAGATAATCTTTTTTTTTGCACGTGCCCACGTTTAGTCAATTATTTTTC
Organism: Erythroxylum citrifolium; assembly: GCA_026284465.1. Lineage (NCBI taxonomy): Eukaryota > Viridiplantae > Streptophyta > Magnoliopsida > Malpighiales > Erythroxylaceae > Erythroxylum > Erythroxylum citrifolium. The sequence continues at coordinate 10,822,037 of JANKOE010000002.1, read as the reverse complement.
TGTCAGCTGAGAATTCGAATTGTCTTTACTTTCCTTACATCTTTTTCACCAATTTCATCTTTTATGTATTGAAAATCATCTGAGAACAAATTAAGAAACAAGTCTATTAATTTTGAGTAATAATTTCAACACATTAAAGAAATTTATATCCAAAATTAGTACAAAAATGACAATTTAACAAATTCCCCCACACCAGACCTTTGCTCGCCCTCGAGCAAATATACGAAACCACTACACTATATTAATTCGTCCTTTATAAAATTAAGTGCACACAATCCACTAAACTTGGGCCAGCAAGACTTAGGTTGCAACATACATAATAATAACTTTTTACCGATACAAATAAACAAAGTCAAATTAAGACATTATTTTTCAAAAGCAAGTATGAAATCAAGGTGAATTCTTCTCACAAATTTCTCTCATTATGCTCAAGTGTTTAAGGTTAAAGTGTTTCTCTTAAATCTCCCTTTAACATATTGTACTACCATAGGCTTGCAAATTCACCAGTTATCATTCATTCGAATTACATAAGCTCATAGATTAGAAGGACTTTATTATGGGTTGTAATGGGGCTGAGTTCAAAGGTAAGGTAAAAATGGCAAATGGTTAATCACAAGCATTCACAGAGTACCAAGTAAAAGGGACACTCAAATTAAAATTATGAGATAAACACATGAATATAAGGGACTATAAGTACTTATTACTAATTAATGCTACTACGCTTTATTCTTTTTCTTTTTCTTTTCTTTCTTTTCTTTCTTTTTTCTTTTTCCCTTTTTCTCTTTTTTATTTTTTACTTGAATAATGCTCAAAACAAGAGAAAATAATAAAAACAAGAGAAAATAATAGCAACATAAATTAACAAACACTTGAGTAGAAGTACCTATAAAAATATCTCAGAATAAAATACAGAACAAAAGTCTCAAAATCAAAATGTTTACTTAGTACTTCATTCAAATTGTGATAGGGTAAGACTAAAGGGGTTTTTGAGTTTCAATGTAAGGTAATTAATTCCAATACAAATAGGGTTAAAGGCTCAAAAGGATTTACAAGAAAAAAATGACTCGGTGAGTCACTTAAGCTAAGGGGTTTAAAATAAAGAAGGCTTTAATCATTTCCATAAATCATTTAGTCAAACAAATTAAATCTAGTTCAATGCAAGTTTTGAAGGCAAGTCTAATTAGAGGAGCATCACACAATACAAGAAAATAGAATGACATAAAGATGATATCATTAAGGCTCATATTTGCTCACAGGCTTAATTCAAGAATTGACCTTAATTTCACATATTACCTAATTACTCAAATGTCAAATTTTGACTAAGTGTATAAGACCGGCTATTGCAATTAATCAGCATAGTTCACCTTAGACTCATATAGCCCAGTTTAATTTCATGCACACTCAATCTCATCCAAACTAATATGATAGCTTCACGGCTTAACACATACCACAAGCATGCAAAGAATAGAAAAAGAATCAAAGAAAGGCAAGACCACATAGTCACACATATGTATTCCATATCTTTCCCCCACACCTAGACCAACATTGTTCTCAATGTTATGACATAAGATTAAGTGAGAAAAAATAAAAAAAGGAAAGAGAAAAGAATGCTTTTGTATTTGTTGAAGTTCAAAATCATGGAGATGGTGGGTGAGGAGGTTGGAATCCTTGATGCTCCCAATATGCCATCAAATTATGCTCCATTCGGTGTTCTAGTCGACTGAGACGATCCTCTAAATTGAATTGGGGAGGTTGGTGGCTACGTGGTGCATTTGTTACAGTCCGATTTCTTGTAGCTAGACGCGGATTGAAAGTGATATTGGACCTAGATTAGTGAAAGATATCCGTCCATGACTTAGGTCCACGTTTCCCATCCTATACAAACATTCTATATCCAAGGTTTCTATAGCACAAGCTACAATCATGTCAGTATTGTTAGGGTCCAATAAATCCAAATTGATGGCCAATTGAGTAATGTAGGATCCTAATATCAAAGGTTTAGATTTTTTATTCAATACAAATTTAAATTGTGTTAGAAACCAAATACCTAAATTAACAGGAACTTTTCTATCCATACACCACAAAAAGTAAAATTCAACTTTAGAAAGTATTCCCGCAGAATCCCGAATCCCTAAGAGTCGATGAATAATTTTGAAAACAGGATTTTTCAAGTACGAACTTTTAAATATATTAGCATTATATGGATTAGGGTCTACAGACCATTGAGTCAACAATTCAAATATATTAAAATCATCATGATAATCACATCGAGAACAATTAATAACTAATTTAATTTAATAATCCAACTATTGAAAGATTAAACTAAAAACCAAAAATATTCCTAATAAAAATTACCCTTTAAAATAAATTTCAAAAAGTGGAAATGCCCATGTCCGTTAAACGGAAACGCATGTCCGTTTAACGAGCACATTCGGGTGAGAAATACCCCTTTGGCCCTGTCCGTTTAACGGACAGTTTCGGGTGAAACAGTGCTCTTTTGTCACTTCATGTCCGTTGGACGGACACCCCAGTCCGTTTAATGGACACATTCGGGTGAAACAGTACCCATTAGCCAGCTTGTGTCCGTTGGACGGACACCCCTGTCCGTTTAACGGACAGCCTCGAGTGAAATAGTGCCCATTTGACACTTCATGTCTATTAGACGGACACGCATGTCCGTTTAACGGACACTCTCGGGTAAAAATGGCATTCCGAGTTCAGTTCATGTCCGTTTAATGGACATGTGTTTGGGAAGATTATTTTTCAGGTTTTCTTGAGAGCAGATTTTAGTTTTGAGTTTGGACCAGTATACAGCCACCACCAGTGTAGTTCAACAACCAGACTCACTTTTAGTGTGGCAGCCAGGCTCAGGTCTCGGGAATGGGTTTCAGCAGGGCTTATCTCCCGGGACTATCGGGCTCCGGGAACGGGGTCCGACACTCATACTTATAAATAGTCTTGAAATATTTAAGTATACTTTTAACTTCTAAATTCTCTATTTTCATCAATATATATATTTAAAGTACTCCAACTCAAAAATTAACAGCAAAAAGTTTTACATTTATGTCTTCGAGTATAATTTAAAGGTAAAGTTTATGATTTTTTAATATATTTTTACTCTTTGTTTTTTATTTTTAATATTAGATAT